>JAZAYU010000794.1:0-151466 GCA_038501625.1 Corbicula japonica | reverse complement strand
AATACTGAAGATGGCGCAAATATCTATTATAGTAATTGAGTCTCTTTGGCCTAGGTAAGGCGTCCGCGGAAGGTTCGAAGCCCACTACAGCTTTCTAACGACGTCGCCGGCTGTTTTACGACCAGCTTGTTAAGAATGTGAACCTTTATCCGCCTCCAGAGCACCTGGCACATAAGATGGGAATCGGAGAGTAACTACGTTCATCCTTATGTTTCCTATAAGCCTAACTGGGGAACTGCCTCTTAACACAAGGGCGGTCCTATACAAAATAGCGCAAAATTTGTGTAACTTTAAGAATAGGGTTATTACTAAATTTAAGTGAAAGTAAATAATAAAACTCATAAAATAGTGTTGTTGTGTTGTTGTTGTTGTTGTTGTTGTTGTTTATTTTTGCAAGAGTCATGTTCACAGTATTTTTAGATATTGCACCAATGGATTATAACCAAACACGCAAAGGCAAGGTGCGGATTCAGAGGGAGATCAGTGGGTTTACTGGAGATTTTGGGAGATCAGTGGGTTCACTGGAGATTTTTGGAGATCAGTGGGTTCACTGGAGATTTTGGGAGATCAGAGGGTTCCCTTGAGATATTGGGAGATCAGTGGGTTCACTAGAGACTGGGAGATCAGTGGGTTCACTGGAGATTTTGGGAGATCAGTGGGTTCACTGGAGGCTTTGGGAGATAAGAAGGTTCACTGGAGACTTTGGGAGATAAGAGGGTTCACTGGAGATTTTGGGAGATCAGAGGGTTCACTGGAGACTTTGGGAAATCAGAGGGTTCACTGGTGACTTTTGGAGATCAGTGGGTTCACTGGAGGCTTTGGGAAATCATTAGGTACCCTGGAGATTTTGAGAGATCAGTGGGTTCACTGGAGATTTTGGGAGATAAGAAGGTTCACTGGAGACTTTGGGAGATAAGAGGGTTCACTGGAGATTTTGGGAGATCAGAGGGTTCACTGGAGACTTTGGGAAATCAGAGGGTTCACTGGTGACTTTGGGCGATCAGTGGGTTCTCTGGAGGCTTTGGGAAAATCATTAGGTACCCTGGAGATTTTGAGAGATCAGTGGGTTCACTGGAGATTTTGGTAGATAAGAGGGTTCACTGGAGACTTTGGGAGATCAGTAGGTTCACTGGAGACTTTGGGAGATCAGTGGGTTCACTTGAGACTTTGGGAGATCAGAGGCTTAACTGGAGATTTTGGGAGAAAAAAGGGTTCACTGGAGATTTTGGGAGATCAGAGGGTTCACTGGAGATTTTGGGAGATCAGAGGGTTCACTGGAGATTTTGGGAGATAAGAGGGTTCACTGGAGACTATGGGAGATCAGTGGGTTCACTGGAGACTATGGGAGATCAGTGGGTTCACTGGAGACTTTGGGAGATCAGTGGGTTCACTGGAGACTTTGGGAGATCAGTGGGTTCACTGGAGATTTTGGGAGATCAGTGGGTTCACTGGAGACTATGGGAGATCAGTGGGTTCACTGGAGACTATGGGAGATCAGTGGGTTCACTGGAGACTATGGGAGATCAGTGGGTTCACTGGAGACTTTGGGAGATCAATGGGTTCACTGGAGACTATGGGAGATCAGTGGGTTCACTGGAGACTTTGGGAGATCAGTGGGTTCACTGGAGACTTTAGGAGATAAGAGGTTCACTGGAGATTTTGGGAGATCAGAGGGTTCACTGGAGATTTTGAGAGATAAGAGGGTTCACTAAAGACTTTGGGAGATCAGTGGGTTCCCTGTTGACTTTTGAAGATCCGTGGGTTCCCTGGTGACTTGGGAGATCAGTGGGTTTACTGAAGATTTTGAAAGATCAGCGGGTTCCCAGGAGATATTGGGATGTCAGTCTGTTCCCTGGAGACTTTTGGGAGATCAGTGGGTTCACTGGAGATTTTGGGAGATCAGAGGGTTCCCTGGAGACTTTGGGAGAACAGAGGGTTCCCGGAGATTTTGGGAGATCAGAGGGTTCACTGGAGATTTTGGGAGATCAGTGGGTTCCCTGGATACTTTGAAAGATCAGTGGGTACCCTGTTGAATTTTGGAGATCAGTGGGTTCCCTGGTGACTTGGGAGATCAGTAGGTTCATTGAAAATTTTGATAGATCAGTAGGTTTTCCGGAGATATTGGGAGATCAGTCGGTTCTCTGGAGACTTTTGGGAGATCAGTGGGTTCACTGGAGATTTTGATAGATCAGTGGGTTCCCTGGAGATATTGGGAGATCAGTCGGTTTTCTGGTGACTTTGGGAGATCAGTGGGTTCACTAAAGATTTTGGGAGATCAGTGGGTTCACTGGAGATTTTGGGAGATCAGTGGGTTCATTGGTGACTTTGGGAGATCTGTGGGTTCACTGGAGATTTTGGGAGATCATTTGGTTCACTGTAGATTTTTGGAGATCAGAGGGGTCCCTGGAGACTTTGGGAGAACCGAGGGTTCCCTGGAGATTTTGGGAGATCAGTGGGTTCACTGGAGATTTTGGGAGATCAGTTGGTTCCCTGGAGATTTAAGGAGATCAGAGGGTTCACTAAGAGGTTTTGGGAGATCAGTGGATTCACTGGAGATTTTGGGAGATCAGTGGGTTCAATGGAGATTTAGGGAGATAAGTGGGTTCACTGGAGATTTTGGGAGATCAGTGGGTTCCCTTGAGATATTGGGTGATCATTGGGTTCACTGGAGACTTTTGAAGATCAGTGGGTTTTGGTAGATCAGAGGGTTCCGTGGTGACTTTGGGAGATCAGTGGTTTTACTGGTGACTTTAGGAGATCAGTGGGTTCCCTGGTGACTTGGGAGATCTGTGGGATCACTGGAGACTTTGGGAGAACAGTGGGTTCATCGGAGATTATGAGAGAACAGTGGGTTCACTTGAGACTTTGGGAGAACAGTGGGTTCTCTGGAGACTTTGGGAGGACAGTGGGTTCACTGGAGACTTTGGGAGATCAGTGGGTTTACTGGAGATTTTGGGAGATCAGTGGGTTTAGTGGAGCTTTTGGGAGATCAGAGGGTTCACTGGAGATTTTTGGAGATCAGTGGGTTCACTGGATATTTTGGGAGATCAAATGGTTCACTAGAGTCTTTGGGAGATCAGTGGGTTCACTGGAGATTTTGGGAGATCAGTGGGTTCTCTGGAGATTTTTCGGAGATCAGTGGGTTCACTGGAGATTTTGGGAGATCAGAGGGTTCACTGGAGATTATGGGAGATCAGAGGGTTCACTAGAGACTTTTGGAGATCAGAGGGTTCCCTTGAGATATTGGAAGATCAGTCGATTCTCTGGTGACTTTGGGAGATCAGTGGGTTCACTAGACTTTGGGAAATCAGTGGGTTCATTGGTGACTTTCGGAGATAAGCGTGTTCTGTGGAGATTTTGGGAGATCAAAGGGTTCACTAGAGTCTTTGGGAGATCAGTGGGTTCACTGAAGATTTTTGGGAGATCAGAGGGTTCACTAGAGTCCTTGGAAGATCAGTGGGTTCATTGGAGATTTTGGGAGATCAGTGGGTTAACTGGAAATTTTGGGAGTTCTGTGGGTTCACTGGAGATTTTGGGAGATCAGTGGTTTCACTGGAGACTTTGGGAGAACAGTGGGTTCATTGTTGACTTTGGGAGATCAGTGGGTTCACTGTAGATTTTGGGAGATCAGTGGGTTCACTGGAGATTTTGGGAGATCAGTGGGTTCACTGGAGATTTTGGGAGATCAGTGGGTTCACTGGAGATTTTGGGAGATCAGTGGGTTCACTGTAGATTTTGGGAGATCAGTGGGTTCACTGGAGATTTTAGGAGATCAGTGGGTTCACTGGAGACTTTGGGAGAACAGTGGGTTCACTGGAGATTTTGGGAGATCAGTGGGTTCACTGGAGATTATGGGAGATCAGTGGGTTCACTGGAGACTTTGGGAGATCTGTGGGTTCACTAGTGACTTTGGGAGATTAGTAGGTTCACTGGATAATTTGGAAGATAAGTAGGTTCCCTGGAGATATTGGGTGATCAGTGAGTTCATTGATTAATTGTAGTGTTTTCCATAGCATTGTTTTTTTTAATTTCTGCTGAAACATTTAATTTGAAGTTTACAGAATAAAGAGGAAATTCATTAGCGCAAACCATATTTATAAAATCGATATTGCAGCTTATAATTTCGCTTGGAATGTCCATGCACCCAATTTAGAATAGCACGAAAACATGATGACGCCTTCATCAAATATTCTACAGTAAAGTTTTTAAAAATTGATTGCTTACCTTCATTTTTGACAACAACCTCCTTCTCGGAGAACTTTCTCCCCTTGTACTGCAACCCCACCTTTAAATGTAAAATAAACAATTATTAAGATTTTTTACCACAATTAATGTAAAACTAAATCAAAATGGAGCCATGTTGGTCATGCGTATATATACGCTTCCAGATATTTAACACTACATTCACATCATCATTATTATAAGACAAAGATAGCACAATATTCATATTAAATGTAGAGCCATACAGACTTGTCTAAAACGGAATCAAATTGTAAGATTTTTTAGTAAGACTAAAGATTAAAACACTGCACGTCATGCATGCATGCTTACCTTTACTCTAGCATTGTTTAGGCCAAACACACTGACTACTACAGTCTCGTCATGTTCAAACCGTATCACGTTTGGCGCTGTCACAAAGTAATACTGGCTGAAAACAGAGAACAGGGAATCATAAAAACGGCATGACAATTCAATTTTGTTGGCTTGAAAATGATTACATGATTTTTTGCTGTGTAGGCGATCCCTGCTATTTCGGAACTTTTTGGGAAGAACCCTCTATTACATTCAACACCGATTCTTAGGGTCTACACTGAACAAATCCATTGTTATTGTTTTGTTTTGATAACAGTGAACAGTAATGCTTAAAACAAAACCACGGTGGTTAAGCTACTCGAGAATCTTACGTTTAAAGTGACTGTCCTAAGTATTTTTTTCATTTATAAAAAAGATAATAGTACCGCACCATCAAATATTAAATACAAAAGCTCCGAATGATAGGGTGTTACTAGAATATGTACGTTTACTTCGGAGCGAATAAACGCTAATTAATATCCAGTGTGTCGCGCAATTATTTTCAACAACAAACACCATGGCGGATTCCGAGGCGACATAGCGTATTTGAAAAAAAAAAATAAAGAGGTGAGAAATATCTATTTAAAGTCGAAATGTATGATACTTGTTTCGTATCGTAATTCTCATTCTTCCTTGATGTTTTATTTGTTTCTATTCTGGTGGAACGGCAATTATTTCGTTCTGATTACGTTAGATTACGCATGCATACGCATATAGTAAATCGGCCTCATTTGCATCTCTCGCGGTGAGGCATCAATTTTCGTACTTGATGACTATATCCGTGTAAAGTAATTAAACGAGTTAGATTTCTTTATCTTATTTTGTGTTTCTGTTTGTGGTGGTTTAAATTCTGACAATTTATGCAAAAACTTCTTTTAAACTAACAGTTTTTAGACTTTCGCGCGCATGCGCGAAAGTCTTAAGCTAGAAGTCTAGAACACGGCGACGCGCAGTTTTTAACTTCCGATGTATCACTGCGACATCGAGCGTATTCAAGTAAGCGGGGTTTTGTGGTCACCGCGAGAGCAGGCCGAAATGAAATGCAGACGTTTTAAGCACATTCAAGCACACAATTCCACGAAAGAATAGTGATCTATAGTACGTGTCCGTGTAATTTTGTAGCGTCCATGCCAAAAACTCCATCAAACAAATGTTGAGTGAAATCACGTCCAGCTATGTTAGTGAACAAACAGCTGAATATGCATGAGTAGTTTAGTTACGCATAACAAGTTCCATAGTTGTGCGGCGTCAGAAAGTAGTGCATATTAAGAAAGTAAATTTATTACGAACGATGACGAACATTTGTACAGACAGTGCGACAAAGAAAAGAAGAAAACAATATTGTGTTGTTGTTCAAACAAAAATGAAGGGATATTAAAAATCCAATTATAAAGAAATCAGTCACGTGATCAGTGACTAAACTGTATTCAGGTCAGCGAGAAACACGTCTCTTTTCATCAGGATGTCGTTTTGTTTTAGACAATTAACAGTTTAGCAATCTCTTATTACTCTCTTAATTGAATTCGTTTTATCTCTAACCAGGAAATAACGGTTGTGCTTATCTTAACATTGGCCAATGCTTGTTAAATGCTGGAAATTACTCATCGGAGATGTAACATGATACTATGAATGAACATTCTCTACAAAGTTTAAGTAGCACAGCCTACTAATTAATATTAATAGCTTATGTCTCATTGATACTAGAAGTACACTCTACAGGATTTAGTATTGTTTAGCCAGCTTATACACTACATAACATTTGCATTTACAATAGTAGACAGGGGCGGGTCCAGAATTTCAGCAAGGGGGGTTCAACTCAGCGAGTCATATTTTTTAACAATGTTAATTTTTAACTAAGCTAGAAAATCAGTCCGTTTATGAGGCCCAAATTAATTTGTAAGAGGCCTAACTTATCATTTGTTGTTTGGATTAAAAACATATTGGCCACATACAGTGGCAAGTGAGCAAGAATTCGAAGTTGTTTATTGGCAATACACAGGTTTGCATTGAGAGCGCGCAATATGCGTGAAGTTCAAGTTTTGACATCCAAGACCACCAAGGAAGCCGCATTTTTGTCGCTAAATGAAACAATTTAGCACCCAACTGATTTTTTTCTGGAGACATGTCATATTAATTGAACTTCGAACCTCGAGATTCACCGTGACCAAAAATAAAAACAAAAAAAATCGGACATTCGGGGGGTTCGTCCGAACCCCCTCTGGATCCGCCACTGGTAGAATCTTTCTCCGTCGTTATCAGAAAATAAAGTTAAAGTACAGACATGCGCAGTGAAACATTCAATTACAATAGCAACAAACCTGAAGTGTTCAGGACTGTTAAGTTCACATTCATAGTATACGAGTTCAAATGCAAAAGTGTAAGTGCTTGAGTTGAGCTCGAAGCTGAGAAAATTGCGTTATCTTGGAAATAACATGTGGCCGTGAGCAAGTATTTAAGTTGACATGCAGTTTCTATCGTGTGCACATATTAAACGATGTTAGCCAGAGTTGACATTCTGCTGCGTAATGTAATTCTCCGGCGCGACTTTCAACGCTTTCAGCGCTTTGATTTACATAACTTTAATGTAATAATGGTTCAACGGTGATGTGTATATAACATTTTTATAGATGTTTAACTGTTTCCGCAATATTGAAGGAAATAAAACAAGTAATATTCCAACTTAAAGACATATAAAAACAGTAAACTTCCTATCAGTGGGATACCTTAGTGCACATGTTACACACATTGCTCTTACATTTTCAAGCGTGCTGTTAATCTACACAGTCATCAGAGTGAAATCAAATAATGGAATAGATAAGCAGATTTTGCAGGTTTGAAATTTAGGTCCACTCCTTCCGATTCCGTTTAAAAGTTCGCTTATTTTATACATATTCTACATTAAAAGTTTATCCAACTTTGTGTTATGTTTCTTTGCCAATTTAATTAGTTTTACCAAAATTATCACTCTCATGCAGTTTGATTTATTTGGCTTAATATTAAAAAAAAAACGAACGCTCGTACTTAAAAAGTGGTTATTTATAACTGCATCCATAAATATTGTTTAAAGTAAACCAAGTCACAAATAAGTAACAGATATTTACACATATCTGAAATTTCCATTTATTAATTTAAAGATAAAACGACTTACCAATTTACGAAGCCAATAATTACAAAGGTGCACAACGTTAAATAAAGCTCGCGCATATTCTTTGAGAGTCAGAGAGAAAATAAAACGTTTGACCTCGTAAGAGTTGTTTATAATCACATCGCAGTTTGCACAAAGAGTGTTGTCCTAGAATACTTAACTCATTTCACGGTATTTTCTCTGTATGGATGCAGTAAAGAGTTTGTAGCCGTAGATGCGAATTGGCCCCGGTCAAATTTGAAGATAAGAGGTAAGTGGGCAAACTATAAGCTTCATGACACTTTAAAATATTTTTGGATGCTATATTTGCAGTTTCACATCTGTAGCTAGGATCCCCAAAAATTGTCTGACATTGCTCTTTTTGACTTTGACACTTTCAGTGTGAGGCAGGTGTTTGGAAATGCGAAGCTATTAATACATTTCTGGCTCTGCCTTCAGTTTAACTTGCAATTCTCAAGGGGCATACAAACAAGTGTGAGTTGTGCAAAATCGAGGTGGTTATGGTATATTTTGAGTATGATTTAATGAATCAGTAGAGATTTTACCATGTGTGAGTGGCAAGCATTTATTTTGGTCATTGGCAATAAGAAAGCTGTGAACTGATGAATGCTTGAAATTTTGCCTCGTCGGCCGACCAGTTTTCACGACCAGAATTTGAAAGTTAATGGTGCTTAAAAATCAACTGATATGTTTTGAATATAATTTTCTTTGTTTTCATAAACTGTATATCATTGTGATGTCAGTTATGTGCCCTTTCTGTTTCAGGTATGTGCTAGTAGGAAGCAAGTGGACTTGTCGTGTCGGCTGTGATTCCTTTGTTTCAATATATCAGAATAACCGTTTCCTGCCGCCTATCCTGTTTCTAAGTATCCGTGTTCCAAATTTCAGTAATTGAGTGTTCACAGAAATAGGGTCAGATGCTTCAAGACGTAAATAAGTGTAGATTACAATTTAGTTTTAATTCAGTTATGGTTTTAAGACATTAATTTTTACAGATATATACACAGTCTTTTTCTGTCCCACTGGTGTGAATAATAATTTGAAGATGTATATATCTGATGTCTCTTTCATATATTTATTTAAAAAGCATTTGAAAACATACTTGTTTGAAAAACAACCTCTTTAATTCGTGACTACTTTTATATTTTTATATATACTTTTCACATAATTTTACATGATACATATTCAAAATCGAGATTTTCATATAGTGTATATGATTGTGTCTGTCTTTAAGAGTTGATGTTTTAACTGTTGTGAAAATATTATATGTTTAAAAATTTCCGGTTATCCATTTTAGATAAAAGCCATTTTAAGGCCTCGTTTAATAAGCAATTTCTTCATTTTGACTAATTTTTTACTTGCAAATATTGTATTTGTTTGTATTTGTGTTAATAAGTTACCTTCTAACTCACTCACTCACTCACTCACTCACTCACTCACTCACTCACTCACTCACTCACTCACTCACTCACTCACTCACTCACTCACTCACTCACTCACTCACTCACTCACTCACTCACTCACTCACTCACTCACTCACTCACTCACTCACTCACTCACTCACTCACTCACTCACTCACTCACTCACTCACTCACTCACTCACTCACTCACTCACTCACTCACTCACTCACTCACTCACTCACTCACTCACTCACTCACTCACTCACTCACTCACTCACTCACTCACTCACTCACTCACTCACTCACTCACTCACTCACTCACTCACTCACTCACTCACTCACTCACTCACTCACTCACTCACTCACTCACTCACTCACTCACTCATTTATTTATTTATTTATTTATTTATTTATTTATTTATTTATAGTATAACACCTAATTCTTGTATAAGGGTCAAACCTATCGTGCTTATAAACATCCTAATTTTCAAAATCATATCCTATGTGCCGAGCGTACGACACAGGCAGGAGATTGGTAACCATTCTAGAATAGCACTAGCTGGCCTTATAACACACCGTTCAACCCGATAAGGTGAATGCCGTGGGTATGACGACGGCAGTTGCTTGTGTACATGAACGTTTTTCGGCGAAACTGAGTATTGGCCTGATTTTTACATTTTCCGGCAATATCTAAGCAGAAAAAATATACATATTGATTCCCTGTTTGTTAAGGACTCTACTGACGAAATCTAGACGCACACAGGATATTATTTACAAAGAAATTGCAGAAAAAGTGTGCAATCTTTTGACAAAAATATGTCATTTTACAAATCGGTCGCAAATATTCTTTTTCATTACCAAATCTGAAATATTTGAAATATACCATGATAAAGTTCAATTATTTCCTTGTAATTATTTGAAACCACAGCTTCCAATTCGCTTTCTCTAGAAAGAATAATAACATTTATTTCGAATTTTAAAACTATAATTTACTAAAATCTAGGTGGCATTAAGTATTTCCCCCAAAATTCATTTTTGAAATTTTAGCTAGTTTTCGCCATTTGCAATGTTTGCGACCTCTTAAAGCTTAAGTTAAAGACTGTAGTTGGCAGACGATCATAAATAAAGAGTGAATTCAATGTCTTTCTAATAAAAAATTACGGACAAAAAGTGATCAATTAGAACTTTGGGTGAGTGTATAAAGAATTTTAACAAGCACATGCATCAAAAATGGAAGATTGAAAGGAATACTGAAAAAGACGACCGTATTATGTCAAGATAAGTAGTGCTCGTTTCATTTTTTTCTGCTTTCTTCGTTGTGGTAACATGGTTTAAAACAGTCTGCTTACGGAATTTGCAGAAGTCCATTTTTGTATAGAATATTGCTGAATAGACTTCTCTCTCAATTATACGGGCATGGTGATTGTATGACCCGTCTTGCAAACATGTCGCCCGAATTCTGTAATTTGAACAAATTATTCAAAGGAAAGAGATCCCTCTTCATATTTGTTCTCATTTCAAAGATCTTGATTAACAATTTACTTGAAATATACTGAGCCAAAATGAAAACTTGACAAAAATAACATGGAAAACTCCAAATACATTAATGATGCCAGTGAATGCAAATTATCTTGAGGAATTCAATCACCATTATGTTTATCTTAGAAGTTGTCGGTTCAGTTTTAATCGGTTTAAAGAAAGAAAAAATACCTGGTGGCCGAAAAATGAATTTTGGATTTAGTTCTTTCTTTAATTGAAAGGGATGTAATTTGCGAAATCCGATATTTAAGTAACTGAATCTTAATTTTTTGGCATCAATCGGCTAAAAAGATTATGCTTTTCCTTCTGTAAATGCCGTAATCTTCGTAAGTTTACAGTAAAATAATCTGTTCGAGACTTTCATGTTAAAATTTATTGATCTTATTATTGAGGAAAGAGGAGATAACCTTGAACTATGTTTAAAAAAACAACACCTTCCCTCTTTATCAAATGTCCAGATATGTGCAAATAACACGAATAAAATGAAATATAACAAGAGCTGTCACTTGAAATTGACATATGCCCCCGAAATGCAGCTTTGAAATCGAATAGGTAAACATATGTAATAAATAAACATATGTAATGAAAAATATGCTTGTGGAAGACAAAGCATACTGCATGCATATAATGTGAAAGATGAAAGGATCAAATGTTTCAAGTCTGTAGTAAATATATAGTTAAATAAAGTTAAATATTACATATCTTTTAGAAAATTCTAAGAGTATTGGGGAGATTATCCTGGAAAATGATTATTAGAGTTATGGACCTTACTACATATGATGTGGGTAATATGAACAAGAGGGCCATGATGGCCCTTTATCACTCACCTGAGTACAACAAAGTTGTGTTGCACGAGACCCAACGTCTTGATATGGTGAACATTTACACCAAGTTATTTTAAAATCCAATAAGAAAAAACAAATCTACAGCTTGGAAAAGAAAATGCTATTTTTAGTAACAGTGACCTTGACCTTTGACCTACCGGCATGGGTATGGTAAGAACACATCCCCTTGTCATGGTGAACATTTATGTAAAGTTATTTTGAAATCACTCCATTCATTAGGAATTAACAGCCCAGACAAGGAAAATTTATTTTTAGTAACAGTGACCTTGACCTTGGACCAACAGGCATGGGTATTGTACGCAAAACTACACCTTGTCATGGGAAACATTTGAGGCAAGTTATTTTAAAATCCAATGAGAAATAACAAATTTACAGCCTGGACAAGATTTTTCTATTTTTAGTTACAGTGACCTTGTTTTTGACCCCAGGTGACTCATATTCAAACTCGTCCAATTAATAACTGGGACATATGTCCTGACCAAGTTTCTTTACAATCTGACAATCAGAGTAAAAATGTGACCACTATAGCGTTAACAACAAAATTCTATTTTTAGTAACAGTGACCTAGTTTTTGGACCCAGATGACCCATATTCAAACTTGTCCGAGAAATCATTGGGACAAACATCCTGTCCAAGTTTCATGACAATCGGAGCAAAAATGTGACCTCTAGAGTGTTAACAAGAAAATTCTATTTTTAGTAACAGTGACCTAGTTTTGGACCCAGATGACCCATATTCGAACTCATCCGAGAAATCATTGGGACAAACATCCTGATCAAGTGTCATGACAATCGGAGCAAAAATGTGACCGCTAGAGTGTTAACAAGAAAATTCTGTTTTTAGTAACAGTGACCTAGTTTTTGGACCCAGATGACCCATATTCAAACTCGTCCTAGAAATCATTGGGACAAGCATCCTGACCAAGTTTCATGACAACTCGAGCAAAAATGTGACCGCTAGAGTGTTACCAAGAAAATTCTACTTTTAGTATCAGTGACCTAGTTTTTGGACCCAGATAACCCATATTCAATCTCGTCCTAGAAAGCATTGGGACAAACATCCTGACCAAGTTTCATGACAATCAGAGCAAAAATGTGACCGCTAGAGTGTTAACAAGAAAATTCTATTTTTAGTAACAGTGACCTAGTTTTTGGACCCAGATGACCCATATTCGAACTCGTTTGACAAATCATTGGGACAAACATCCTGACCAAGTTTCATGACAATCGGAGCAAAAGTGTGACCGCTAGAGTGTTAACAAGAAAATTCTATTTTTAGTAACAGTGACCTAGTTTTTAGACCCAGATGACCCATATTGGAACTCATCCGAGAAATCATTGGGACAAACATCCTGACCAAGATTCATGACAATTGGAGCAAAAATGTGACCTCTAGAATGTTAACAAGAAAATTCTTTTTTTAGTAACAGTGACCTAGTTTTTGGACCGAAATGACCCATATTCAAACTCGTCCGAGAAATCATTGGGACAAACATCCTGACCAAGTTTCATGACAATCTGAGCATAAATGTGACTGCTAGAGTGTAAACAAGAAAATTCTATTTTTAGTAACAGTGACGTACTTTTTAGACCCAGATGACCCATATTGGAACTCGTCCGAGAAATCATTGGGACAAACATCCTGACCAAATTTCATGACAATCGGACAAAAAATGTAACCTCTATTGCGTTAACAAAATTTACCTTAGGGTTAGGGTTAGGGTTTAGGGTTAGGGTTAGAGTTAGGGTTAGGTAAAAAGGCCCATAACTCCGCCAAAAATTATCCGATCAGAAATTCCTTAGGATATGCACAACTAGGCTTGGTGACAAACACTCCTGTGAAGTTTCAATGAAATCCCTCAAGCGGTTTTAGAGAAGAAGCGAGGAAAAGATTTTGCTAAAAAGGGCCATAACTCAGCCAAAAATAGTCCGAGCAGAAATTCCTGACGATATGCACAACTAGGCTTGGTGACAAACACTCCTGTGAAGTTTCAAAGAAATCCCTCAAGCGGTTTTGGAGAAGAAGCGAGGACAAGATTATTTCGGACGGACGGAATGACGGACGTTCTTACGAACGTCATTTATGTGGCTACTCTATTGTCCTCTCTATTGTTCTTTTAGCCACATAAAAGAAAAAATAGCCACGTAACAGAACGGAATGAATAGAATTTACCGTTACCATTGTTCTCATAGCCACATAAATGGCGTGGCGTAAGCACGGACAGACGGACGGACGGAAGGACGGACGGACGGTCCGATAACTATATGCCTCCCTTCGGGGGCATAAAAAAACAGTAACACTGAACAAAATGTTTGAATTTAAAAACTGGTAAGTTTTCATTTTTGTTCAGTTTTCTTGAAATTGCTTAAAGAATATCATTCTAAAGTCAAAAACTATTTAAGCTAACTGTATATAATGGTATTTACCTAAAATGAGTTCTTTTGGCTTAGAATTCTTCTTCGTCATAAACATCATCTTCTTCTTCTCCTTTTTCATCTTCTTTGCAACTGCCGTCGTATTTATCATGATGTTACAGCAGAAACAATGAAAAGAAGAAGAACAACAACAAAATTCAAACTTTAAATAAGTCCAAGATTTAAAAAGATCTTGCTTTGTCAGCAATAATTGTTGTTGTTTTCGCATATAGCCTATTTCAACTTTTTTCTCTACGAGCCTCAAGAATCATAATTTGTGATAGTATGCTATGTATTACGTATGTAAAAGCCGATCACGATTTATCAGTGTACAACGTTTTGACTTGTGACATCCACGAGCACGCACGTTTTGCGGCGAAAAAGCGTGCCGTCATTCGCTGTATCCTAACGTAGTCGTCCCAACAAGCCGATACATCACGAATTAAGGATTAAATATATGGAAAACAGTTGGTTTGTTTAAAGTGTGTGAAGCCCGAAGGGCTTCACGCGTACTTTAAACAATCCAACTGTTTTTCATACCCAAATGAAAACCATCAAATATCGATTTAATCCTTATACACACATTTATACTTTCTTTTACAGAAATTATTAGAAGAACTTGTGATATTACGGCTTTTTTGAATGGCTGTTGGAACAGCAATATTGACGACAAAGTGAATGACGGCACGCTTTTTCGCAGCAACTCGTCGCAAAGCGTGCGTGCTCGGAGACATCACACGTCAAAACATTGTGCAACGTCCAATAAATTGTGAACAGTTCTACTATAGCCACGCCTTTCAAATTATTACGTCACGCTGTTTACCATAAGAAATTATTATTCGTTAGATGAATAAGGCTTCATCGTAGAGGACGAAGTTGAAGTGTAAATATTGAGAATCGAGAAATAATAGAATCGATATATGATTGTGTTCATCTGGATAAGAAAAGCATCTGGATTGTTTAAAGAAAACGTGAAGCCAATCGGGCTACACACTCTTAAAACAACCCAAGTTTTCCGTACCCAAATTTAAAGCATTAAATATTGATACAATCCTTAAAATATCATGATTAAAGTAACTCTAACCTTAAAATAAACATGCAAAACAAAGATAACAACGTATACGAAAATTACATTATTACATGTAGTATATTGAAAATTATAATGTCATGAAAAGTGAAAAGTTTAATAAATTAAGGTGGCCTTTTGAAGTAAATTCGTAAAAGAAAAATCCTTATAGTCGTGTATTTCTTTTCGTAAATTTCTTTTCAAAATCCTTTTATCTATGCATGCTTTACATTAAATTAAATACCTATTTTTAGTTTTGGGTATTTCATTGATCGTCAAATTGATTATTGATTTGCTATAATAAACTGCTTGACAAGGTAAAGTTGTTAGATGTGTTTTATACACATAAACAGAAAACTTATTTTGTACTTTTCAAATTCACTAAAAATAAACGTATCTTAAATTATTTTTAGTAGTTGGAATCTGTTGGAATTTATTCATATTAATTTAACAATGATGTAATTAATGAAAAATGGACGGCTTAGCAAGAACCGCTTCCGGAATACATAAACCGAAAGTAGAAAACAAGTAACCATAAACCGCACTGTAATAATCTTAAGGACTTGACTATGGCGCGGAATCTGATCATGGGTTACTACTATTGTAACCTTGGACACAGTCACAGCTCAGACACTGAGGTCATCCAGTGTAACAATGCCGAAGAAGAGAAGTAAGTGGTTTAAGATAATAGTCACAGACATTTGTAGACAACCTTTGTTTCTCTGTCGATATAGTAAAGATGATGGTTCTTGATACAAACCATACGGTTACATACCAACAAACGTGAGTGGTCCCAGGTGTGAACCGTTCTCTCTCTGCTCGCAAGCGGTACCGGGTAAACTACAGTTTTCGACGAGAATTATAGATCCCAGCTTGAACTATGGTTCACGGTCATTACCAGGAGCCTCGTTTGAAAACAGCGGGAACCACAATTCTCGGAAGAAACTGTAGTATTAATTCCGAAATGCACTGCTTATACTCTCGAATTATTGTAGTTAAATCGGAAACCCTAGCTCGGTCGCGAGAACTATGGGGTTAAAGCCACAACACAAATGAACAGAAAACCGCGGTTCTCGCTATAATCCCCAAATCGGTCCGATAGACTAAGGGTTGAAAGCCAAACGCACAAATGAGCAGAACACCGCGGTTATCTGCTAAAAAGTCCTAGATACTGGCCCGTATCTATAGTTATAAGAATATGTCTGCATTCTTTCTACTGCGAAATAATTGCAATAAATAAAACTTTAGGCCTACTCTTACTCTTAAAATTAATCATATGATTTGGAAATGGGATATTTTGTTTCAGATCGTGCTTCACAATTATCGACGTTAACTCGGGATGAAGGTTATAAAGCTAAGATTGGAAACCAGTCTCAAATCTCAAGCATCTGCTTGGCTGAAATGGCGACTGATTTCCTTGCTCACTTTTATAACCGTAGTTCTCAGGCTATCAATATCCGGGTGGGTACTCTTTCTCCGGAAACTATCGTTCTCCGTCGAGATTCTTTGTTCTCAATTCCAAGAAGTACATTTTTTGTACTGTTCAAACAGCCCCCCAACGACTACGCTTCCCGTTTAAGAACTGCAATTATCATGGGTTCAATGCTGGTTTTCGGTGACGATTCATGGTTCTTGTCGGGAACATGGTTAAAGCGGCATTACTTCAATTTAATCCGCTTTTGTATAAAATATTACATAAATTTGGAACTATAGGCACAAATTTGCAGCATTAGTTCGGGCTAATAAAATTTTAATTTACTAAAATAAAAATGGTCCGCGCGACTAAAAGCGATAGTAGGATTTGCGAAACGTCACAGAAGTCTCTTCGTCGGTGCTTTATATATGTTGCTCAATTATTTTATAGCTTCTTAAAAGTTCGTTTACGAATTTAACAATATCATTGAAAACCCCGTCTATAAGAAAGAATTCGATCGGACCTTTTGTGTTCTGTTAAGTTTATATATTGGAGTCTATATGGACAAATATGATTTTTCAATAGTATATTCTTACTTAAGTTTAGGGCTGGGGCTTTAACGAGTACAGGAGTTTAGAGGTATTGACATACACGTGTGTTTCTAATATTGCCATAATTATATTTTGAAAGAAATAAGTTTAGCAAGTAAAGTAACATAATTAAAATACGTACCATAGGAGATATCCAAACTAAACGAATTTTTCAGTTGGAATCAAAAAACACCTGATTGATTTCACATGGATTACATGACAAATCACTAACAATAAAGGGAATATCATAACTTTTACCGGTATGTTATAAGAAGCCATTATTTTACTGAAGGAAGATGTTTTATGTTCTATTCGAATACTTGCTTAACTTATTTTTTTTTATATTTAAGCTTTTACTAAATATACTAGTACATATAGTAAGCCATGATTGACGCCAGATTATAGGGTTTACGGTGGTAGCTTCTAAAGGAAAATCACAGCTCAAGAACCGATAACTGTGGATATCATTGAGAGCCAAGGTTCTCGGCCAGGATCCGATCCGTCGAGAACTTGCACAAGATTTCAAGGAAGAGTGTTCGTTTGGAGCAGTCTTGGTGTAGTCACGTGATATTTTCTACATTATAACATTTACCTGAAAAAAGTCAAATAAACTCGAAACGCGTAGTTAAATATTGTTTTTGTCTTCCTTTATTTATTTATATCTAACTTTCTATTCAAAATCCCGTGAAAACTAAATATTGCTTCCCAAAAAGGGAGTTCGAGCAACCCCAATAAAACTTTCTGAGTCCGCCCCTGACTTTGTTAATAAAAAAGATCCAGTTCTCGGACTACATGTATTTAGGCGAACCACTTATCAATATTTTACAAGTGAACCATTAAATAAGACCCAGATAATAAAACCACAAATTAATGTCCCTTTTGCACTATTTCTACCCTGAAAATAAGACCATCCAACTAGCCCCCCCCCCCCCCCGCCCCCCACACCCTCTTGTCCAGTCCCAGTAGTGGTCATTAAAGAAAGGTCTCACTGTACTAAATAGCAGAAATATGACGTCAACAACAATTGCCAGAATCAGCGAATCTTTTCCAAAACATTAACCTGTATTAAAATATGCCAAGTCTTAATGTGAAAATTAAATCTACTGAATAGGCCCTATTCAGGTTTAGTTTGTTAAGAAAAGGTAATTCAATTAAATGTAATTCACAAACCATTTTTTTATACTTTGAAAGCGCTTATCACGAGTTTGAAACTTCGCCTTCGTTGCATTTTAGAATACTTACTAAAAATTCATATCTTTGCACACCTTTGCAATTTTATTAAAACCATCTTTTGAAAACCGCTACGCTAATATTTTGTTGGATCCGATTTCAGTGAGACTGGCAGCTCGGTGAACCAGGATTTACAATATGTGTTTCCATAACAAGTTTAATTGTTTCCACAACACTTAATGATTGGTTGTAGACTGACCAATAAACCTTTGCCGATTTCTTTAAAAGTGCAGGGGCGGATCAAGAGGGGGTCCAGTGGGGTTGTTCAAACCCCCTTTTTAAGTAAGGTTGCAATTTTAAATTTTCCTGTGGATTTTGGGCAGAAAGTTGGAAATGAACTTGTAACTACCCCGAGCCTGCCTCCAAACGAACTTGTTTTCTGAAAATCATGCATCCTACCCTGAAGTGCAAATATATGTTTTTCAGACGCAAACGTGAACATGAATTACAAAAAGAAGCCATAGAAAACAAGCGTCGAGAACAAGATAACGAGTCCAGACGTCTGCTGTTGGAACAGAAAAGACTGGAAATTGAGCATCAGAAATTAGAACAAGAAAAACTCAGAGCAGAATTGAAACACAAAGAAGAGATGACTAGGCTGGAAAACGAAAAAATGAAATTTGAAAATGATAGGTATGAAATGCACGATTAACCCTTTAATCCATGGGATATGGTTGTTATCCTATGGGCGAACAGTGTAGATCAAACGGATGTGCCGGTTGATCTGGATCTACTGTTTGCTTTTAGATCTCGGGTTATTTCTAGTCCAAAAACGACCAGTGTAGATCCAGATCAGATGACAAGGATGTGTCAGCTGACCTGGATCTAGACTGGTCGCTCAAGCGAAAACAAATATATAAGAAGTACAGGGTAAAATGAAGAATTATGAATATTCAATATCCAAGTCAGCTGCTAGTGTGTAAAAACGTACTTCTATTATTATAACCCAATGTTCCATTTCTTACAGTTTTAAATTACAGTTAAAGCATTAATTTTCCATCATATGGATTAATGCGAATTCATTAACATTTACAGGGAAATACTTTCTGGTTTTCGTGTGCAGATCTGTCCAAACCTACCATGCAAAATAGAGTTTAAAACATTGAAACACAATTTAGGAACTCACGAAAATGCTATTTTCGGAAAACAACGATATAGTTTGCACAAGAATATTAAGACATCCACAGGTACAAATGTACATGTATATGCCTTACATATAAACTTTCTGCAAAAAGCGTAGATTTAGTGTGTTAATAAGTATACGTTTATATAAGATGGATATGTCATAAATTTCGTTACAGATTTTAACTCTTCCATATAATTTCTAAACGTTTGAAACTTTATTTTGTATTGCTTTATTTCAGAAATGAAAAAAGGACAACCAAGTCAAAGGTGTGCAATATTTCGTAATTTGGAAGAAATTGGAACGAAGAAACCATTAATAAACCAACTAACTTTTTCCGATTGAATGTACTGGAGCAACAGTGTCCAAGGTTATAAAACTGAACATGGAAACCAGTCTCAAATCTCAAGCATCTGATTGGCTGAAATGGCGATCAGTCGAATCAGATCCTTGAGATTTGAGACTGGTTTCCAATCTCAGCTTTATAACCTTCAGTCCAGATATTGTTTCACCAAGTTTCTTTCGCGACATTTTAGTCAAACTTGTATGCTACCTGTCACCTCTAATAAGATGTTAAGAATTCTTTAGACAGCACTGAACGGAAAATAAGTTATATGACTTAAAGACGGTATGCAGTGAAACCCTTGCCATTAAGACCATCTCTTGGAATGGCATAGTGGTTTTTGTTTGGGTGGTTCTTATTTTGGGATGAGAAATAGTGCTTTACTATGCAAAGGGACATGAAATATTGGCCTTATTATTGTAGTGGTCTTAAAGAAGGTTTTAACTGTAAGCACTTACAACGTACTGATGATTTAAAGAATTGTTTCATCTCACTTTGTCATTTACTCTACTTAAAGTAAAAAGAGCCAAGTACAAGTCATATAGCAACAATAGGAACACTTTCGCCTCCTAACATTGGAGGTCTTGACTGGAGTCTCGGAAGAGAAGTTGCTATGGGTCAGGAAGTTTTATTTCATTTTATTGATCTCAGTTGAGTTAAATCTAAAAAAATCTTTAAAAATCATACAAATCTTCAAATTTTATCACAAAGTTTATTAAGACACATCAAAATTGGTTTACCAATATGTAGCTAAAAACAATCATTTTTGCATATACCCTATATAGTGTTTATTGTGCTTTCCCCTTACATGTAACTTAACATTTTCCTCCACAAATACACCTTTATTGCATGGGCGAACAGTGTAGATCCAGATCAGCCGACACATCCGTGCCGTCTGATCAGGATCTGCACTGTTCGCACTTTGATTTGTTATTTTATTTCTGGCCAAAATGTGACCAATGCAGATCCTGATCAGACGGCACTGGTCACACATGCGTAAAAATGTGTATATATGGAGGAAAGGGTTAAAACAAGAAACAAGAAACATTTACAGAAAGTAAAATGACAGTGGAAGTCTTGTGCTGTGATATTTTTGCTTTGCTGTGAACGAGACATTAGTTCCTCATATATTACCTTTCAATAAAAACAGAATTTTGAAATAAAATGAATATGATATGCAAAAAATATGCATCTACAACATATTCTTGGTTTGGTTGGGAAAGTAAACTTTTAAATTAGTCAATTCCTTAGGCTAGATTATCTAATGCAAATCTTGCAAAAGTGAAAAGTTCTTATATTCATAACCTTAAGGATTTTACACAAGTTCTATTTCAACTATTCATAACTCATTGACTGATTATTCACTTTCCATTTTACCTTTAATCCATAAGGTAAACATTTCATTGCAAGAAATGTCTTCTAAGTTTTAGATGCATGTAGTTTCTTGTTTCCTTATTCAACAATGCAGGACTGCAAAAGGACAAAATTTACTAGATTTTTATATTTATATTTTCGTAAGGTTTAACTTTCATGCATTTTTGCTTCAGATTTGCACAAGTTAAAACTTAAATGAAATTTTACCATAACGAATGCTCAAGATCATAAAACTAAAACTGGAGACCAGTCTCAAATTTCAAGCATCTGATTGGCTTACAAGGAGAAAGGTATCCTATTCAGCCAATCAGATGCTTGAAATTTGAGAATGGTCTCCAATATAAAATGAACTTGTACTCTAGCTTATCACACCAGTTATAAAATTGACAGAGTTTGTGCCTGCACCAAAATGTCATTTACAGCTTCTTGTTGAAAACTGGTCATTATGAAGTTTAACCCTTTCCTCCATATATACACATTTTTATGCATGCGCGACCAGTGTAGATCCAGATCAGCCAGCACATCTGTGTCGTCTAATCAGGATCTGCACTGATCACTTTTTGGTCAGAAATAACCTAATAAATCAAATAGAGAGCAGTGCAGATCCTGATCAGACAGCATGGATGTGCCGACTGATCTGATCTACACTGTTCACCAATGCAATAAAGGTGTGTCTATGGAGGAAAAGGTTAATTACCTGACAGTACATGTATTGTTTAGACAAGAAATATAATGTGTTCATATATACTTAACACATACATTATAATGTTTTTCAAATAAACTTGTGAAATCATAGCAGCTGGGCCAGGCATAACCTGTGAGTATAATAGCAGAGTTGACAATTTTGCGGCACAAGTGTTAGGTTGTAACCCTTTAGGCTTTACTGCATAAATATGCTTTTATTGCACGGGTGAACAGCATAGATCCAGATCTGCTGGCACATCTACACAATTCACTTTTTGTTGCATTAGGTTATTTCTGACTAAGAAGCGAACAGTGTAGATCCTTATAAGACAGCATGGTTGTGTCAGCTGATCTGGATCTAAACTGTCTACACTTGTAATAATACCCAAATATATGGAGTAAAAGCTACATCCAAAGTGTCCTTTACTGCATTTTATTTTACTTTAATCTTCTCTCACATTATTTCCATGTGGAACATTTTAGGTCCAAATTAAAGCAAATGTGATAATTTGAAAACAGGTGGTAAAGATAAGGCTCTTTATATATGTATACTGAACAAAATTAATAAGTACCCACTTTGTATGCTTATATTCCCAACAAGATATTTTCATGTAATAAGGAACACTTTGAACAGTATTGTATTACATTGGTTGTTTTTAGGATTAATTGATCATGAACATAATCTTCCACATCAAGATCTGAGCAACTGTTTATCGAATAACACTTGATGAACGATTAAAAAACAATACATTTTCAATTTAAAGGGAGGTAATTGCAAATTGTTGGAATTTCTAATGTTGTTTATCAATGACTAGTTGTTTTATTAATGAATTTTAAGTGATATTATTGAAACAAGGTCTGCTGGATAAATTGATTTTAAAAGAATAAATGTGAATATTTTTTGGAATTACTAACTTCTTCCTGCAACCGCTATTTTAATAAAGGGAACAATAACTCTGTTGTGACTGCAGAATTTCAAGAACATTTTAATTTATTGCAATGATTACAGAAATGAAAATTTGTTCCAAGAAAGAATTTGGATTTTTCTTTTTCTAAGTTTACAAAATTACCGTAGGAAAGTGGGTAATTTTTTTTAGCTAAGTATATTTCTGGTGGGTATGGTTTTAAAACAGTTTTTAAAAAACTATGCACTCATCCTCTCTATAAGTGTATTTTTTTACATTTTAAGCCCAAGTGTTTACAATTGTCACACAGATATAGTACACACTAAGTTTTTGTTTCTTAAAATTTCAGACCCTAGTACACAATGTTCATCAACTTTTTTCTTTGCAAACATGTTTATTTTCCAGTTCTTTTTCTCTTTCCATTCTTTTAATGACTTTCCTCGGTAGAGGTTTGTTCCACAGTCCGTTGGCAATCTTGTACTCCTTACTGTGGTGCTGCACAGCTCCGTGCTGGATCTGGAAGTCGCACAGAGCGTCGAGTGGAGCCGTCAACAGCTGAAACCAGTCAAATGATCTTATTGTAAACTGATGAAAATAATTCTAACATTTTACTCCATTTATATGTGTTTTAAAGCATGTGTGACCGGTGTAGATCCAGATCTAAACTGATTAAATAGGTTTAAACAGTAAATTAACACTGGCACAAGATAACCCTGTCCTCCATATATACGCATATACGGGCTAATGGCATATGCGACCAGTGTAGATCCGATTCAGCAGGCACATTTGTGCTGTCTGATCTGGATATGCACTGGCTGCACCTTAGTCAGAAATAACATAATGAATCTAAAAGCGAACATTTTAAGTGTTTTTATAGCAAAAACTAGAAATGTGTCCATAGGACACGGATGCCCCCGCTATGCATGTTTGTCATGGTGAACATTTATACCAAGTTATTTTAAAATCCAATAAGTAATAACAAACTCACAGCCCAGACAAGAAAATTTTGGTTTTAGTAATTATGACCTTGACCTTGGACCTACAGGCATGGGAATTGTACACAACACAACGCCTTGTCATAGTGAACATTTGTGCCAAATTATTTTGAAATCACTCTGTTAATAATGAAGATATAGCCAGTACAAGAAATTTCAATTTTTTGTAACAGTGACCTTGACCTTGGACCTACAGGCATGGGTATAGTACACAACACATCGTCTTGATATAACGAACATTTATACCAAGTTATTTTAAAATCCAATAAGAAATAACAAAGTTACAGAGCAGACAAGATTTTTCCAACAAAATTCTATTTTTAGTAACAGTGACCTTGACCTTTGACCTTTAGGCATGGGTGTTGTACATGACACACCGCCTTATCATGGTGAACATTTGTGCCAAGTTATTTTGAAATCCCTCCGTTCATAAGGAAGTTTCAGCCAGGACAAGAAAATTCTATTTTTAGTAACAGTGACCTTGACCTTGGACTTACAGGCATGGGTATTGTACGTGACACACCGTCTTGATTTGGTGAACATTTATACCAAGTTATTTTAAAATCCAATAAAAAATAACAAAGTTACAGAGCGGACAAGATTTTTCCAACAAAATTCTATTTTTAGTAACAGTGACCTTAACCTTGGACCTACAGGCATGGGTATTGTACGCGACACATCGCCTTATCATGGTGAACATTTGTGCCAAGTTCTTTTGAAATCCCCCCATTCATAAGGAAGTTTCAACTCGGACAAGAAAATTCTATTTTTAGTAACAGTGACCTTGACCTTGGACCTACAGGCATGGGTATTGTACGCGACACACTGTCTTGATATGATGAATATTTATACCAAGTTATTTTAAAATCCAATAAGAAGTAACAAAGTTACAGAGCGGACAAGATTTTTCCAACAAAATTCTATTTTTAGTAACTGAGACCTTGACCTTGGACCTACAGGCATGGGTGTTGTACGCGACACACCGCCTTATCATGGTGAACATTTGTGCCAAGTTATTTTGAAATCCCTCCATTCATAAGGAAGTTACAGCACGGACAAGAAAATTCTATTTTTAGTAACAGTGACCTTTACCTTGGACCTACAGGCATGGGTATTGTACGCGACACACCGCCTTGATATGGTGAACATTCATACCAAGTTACTTTAAAATCCAATAAAAAATAACAAAGTTACAGAGCGAACAAGATTTTTCCACCAAAATTCTATTTTTAGTAACTGTGACCTTGACCTTGGACCTACAGGCATGGGTGTAGTACGCGACACACCGCCTTATCATGGTGAACATTTGTGCCAAGTTATTTTGAAATCCCTCCATTCATAAGGAAGTAACAGCCCGGACAAGAAAATTCTATTTTTAGTAACAGTGACCTTTACCTTGGACCTACAGGCATGGGTATTGTACGCGACACACCGCCTTGATATGGTGAACATTCATACCAAGTTATTTTAAAATCCAATAAGAAATAACAAAGTTACAGAGCAGCAAGATTTTCGAACATACACACACACTGACACACACACAGCCAGGGTGAACACTATATGCCCTTCCGCCATTACATGGCGGGGGCATAAAAAGGGATGTAATTTGAAAGTTTTTAACCCTGTACTGTATCAGATATGGCTTATATCCTATATGGTACCAGTGTAGATCTAGATCTATGCAGTCTGATCAGAATCTACACTGGTCATATTTTAATTCATTAGGTTATCTCTGACCAAGAAGTGAAGAACAAGCACAGACTGCACCGAAGTGAGGCTGGTCTTGTTCTACACAATACACCCATGTGATATAAGCTATTTCCATACACACAAGAGTTATGAAGGCTATTTATAGCAGTGCAGTTTTCATGACTGACAGAAAGCTACTCACATCAGCAAGGTCCGGCTTTTGTTCCAGCACTGACAAGGCTACGGCCACTGATTCCAGTGTGGACAGGGCGCTGTCTGTCGGCTGGGTACGTATTACATAACGGCTCTTCTTATCACAGTTTATCATCACCTAATTAATGAATCAAAGAAAAGACTTAAACATGCTCAACATGGCCATGTTTTTTTAGTAGCATCAACATAGAGAACAAGAGGGTCCATAGGACCCTGGGTCGCTCACCTGTCTACAACTGCTCAATGGTTGTAAGAGTTGTGTGCAAGTTTGGTAAAATCAAGTCAAAAATTTAAATAAAATTAAGCTGCTATTGTGGAGAAAATGTAACTAGATGATGTTCTATACCAAATATCTAAGCTCTAGGCCTTTCGGTTTCAGAGAAGAAGATTTTTAAAGATTTACTATATAACACTATGTAATAAAACTAGTGACCCCCGGGGCGGAGCCATTTTCGACCCCAGGAGAATAATTTGAACAACTTTTGTAGGGGACCACTACATGATGACACATACCAAATACCAAGGTTCTAGGCCTTGTGGTTTTAGAGAAGAAGATTTTTTAAAGTTTTCCCTTTATAAGTCTATGTAAAACAAGTGACCCCTGGGGCGGGGCCATTTTTGACCCCAGGGGGATAGTTTGAACAATTTTGGTAGAGGACCACTAGATGATGCTGTATATCAAATATTAAGGCTCTAGGCCTTGTGGTTTTAAAGAAGAAGATTTTCATGTTTTTCCTATATAACTGTATAAAAACCATGAAGACCCTAGGGCGTGGCAGATTTTGGCCCAGGGGACATGATTTGAACAAATTAAGTAGACATCCATTAGACAATGCTACTTACCAAATATCTAAGCTGTACGCATTGTGGTTTGTGAGAAGAAGATTTTTAAAGATTTCCTATATAAGTCTGTGTAAAATGAAGTGACCCCTGGGGCGGGGCCAATTTTGACCCCAGGAAAATAATTTGAACAATCTTTGTAGAGTTCCACTAGAGGGTGCTAAATGCCAAATATCTAAGCTCTAGGCCTTGTGGTTTCAGAGAAGAAGATTTTTAAAGTTTTTCCTTTAGGTTGCCATGGCAACCAGAGTTCTGCATGGAATTGATTTCTTTGAACAAATTTGGAAGAGCTTCATGCAAGGAACATCCGTGGCAAGTTTCATCAACTTTGGCCCAGGGGTTTAAGAGGAGATGTTGTTTAAAGTAAAAGTTTACGGACGACGGATGGACGACGGACGGACAGACGCCGGACAAATTGCGATCACAAAAGCTCACCTTGTCACTACGTGACAGGTGAGCTAAAAACTGTTTATTAAAAGTCAAATTTGTGTCTGCCATTTTATTTCCATAATCCAGTGGTCTTAAATTACAGGCAGTGTGTAGTGATTTCTCCCAGGCAATATTAATCATAAAATCCCGCTGTTTTTAGTGGAACAAACTAACTTGTGCAAAGCAATGTATTTTAAACCATTTCTTCAAAGAGGAGATGAGTTGGGCATAATTACACCAATGCATCATTACCAGTGTTTATGAAATAAAGGCACTCTGTCCAATGAAACTGCTTTTTTACCACATAAATGAATAATAAACAAAGATCTAAATACATAGCAGTTTTACCATATAAATACAAATGTACATACAAAAAGAACTAAATATAAAGTCCACTACATACCTTTCTTGGCACTTTGAGAAGTCGGTTATTTGCATACATGCCTCGAGCTTGGGTCCAGGTGCCATCAAGCACCACTAGGTTGTAGGGGCCATCAAGGGCAGGTAACTCTGTTATGTCTATGGCATCATCTCCTGGGAAGAGTAACACGGTGTTGCTGGACTGTAAAATCTCTGTGAGATCTGGGTACTTTATGTTTCTGCAATTAATCCAAGTTAAAATAATTACATCCAGATTGTATTAACCCTTTCCTCCATATATAAGAATTTTTACGCATGTGGGACCAGTGTAGATCCAGATCAGCTGGCACCTCCGTGCCATCTGATCAGTATCTGCACTGGTCGCATTTGGTCATAAATAACCTAATGAATCACAAAGCGAAAAGTTTAGATCCTGATCAGATGCCACGGATATGGCACGGATAAACTGTTTGCCCTCACAGGTGTATCTATGGAGGAACAGGTTAAATTAATTACATCAGGATTGTTTTAACTGAACCTTAAACCATTAAGCACAAATTATGTAACATTTAAGAACAGTCTAGATCCAAGATCCGAGTAATGTGTGGTATAACTAGTATGAAAGTTATGAGCTAGTACACCAGCGAGCACACAAATTTGAACCTTTTACTCTTAGTTATGAGCTTGTACACCAGATTGCATGCAAACTTGGACCTTATATCTTAGTTAAAAAAAGTCATAATTTGATTAAATGGAAGATAAAGTCATGGTTCTTAGTAAACACACTTGGGATATGATGGTGAACGAATGTTTAAAAAGCTGTATCTGTAGTACTTTGCCAAATATACGAGTATTGAGGTTGCATGTAACCTTTAACCAAAAGCTGGATGATGACACTGACGACAAAGTAAGAAGAATAGCTAGGTATAGTCTTTAAATACCGGTAGTCAAGCTAAAAACTGTTCTCCAATCTCATTACATGATTTGTAATCTTCAGCTATGGATGGCTGTCAAATGTTAGTTTATAGTTCTTTTCTCCTTTTAATTTTGTTTTAAACAGACTCCGTTTCTGTTTCTACAGAAACCCCTCTGTTTGTGCAGGAATCTTTGCTAGAGAAGTGTTTAACAGTGAAGTACCGGTTCTGCCTGCGTGAAGAAGACATAGAGTAAGATGCATGATTTCCAGAAAAGGGTGTAGTCTGGGGACGTCTTAGGTCAGTTGGATGATAATTTCCAACTTTCTTGCCAAAATCTCCATGAAAATTAAATATTTCTGCCCAAAAGTGGGTTCAACCACTCCAATATCCCCCCTAAAACCACTCTGGATCTGCCTCTGCTTACACTGCTGGCTATTCAGTTTCAGTGGAAGAGGGTTGGGGCTAAAATTATAACACTGATTTGTCCATCACATCAATTCATTGGATAAAGTGTTATTACAGAAGTGTTATAATCAATGCAAACCTTTTGCTAAACCTCTTGCCCCTTATGATGTTGCACTTCCCATCTTCAAGGCTCTGCTGTAACATAGGTGCTGTCTTTAACTTCCTCAGTTCCTGTAAAGATTCAAATGATACAGGTATCTAATACTTTTTTTATTTTAAAAAGTTTATGCAAAGACCTACTATATATTATATATTATAGGTCATTGGTTTAAAGTCACAGGTAATTTTAGGTTTTGTTAATAATATAATAATAAATTTATTTTAAAGAGTCAAAATAAATGAATGTTGAATGAATCATAGTGATAACATTTTAACCCCAGAGCTTTTAATAGGTTGTAAATAGGGAAAATCTGATTTGGTTTGCTTATTTTGTCAGAAATAATCAACTCAATCTAAAGGTGATCACTGCAGAATATCATCAGACTGCATAGATATGTGCCCAAGGTTATAAAACTGAGCAGGGAAACCAGTCTCAAATCTCAAGCATCTGATTGGCTGAAATGGCGACCAGTCAAGGGAGAAGTTTTTCCATATATGTTCATACAGAAAGCCAAAATTCTTTTTGACTTCTCTCCCTAAAATTTTAAAACTTCCCCTCAGTTCTGACATCCTTAGCCAATCCCTGTATGGGTAAATAAATATCTGTTGAATATCATAATCCTTTACCACATGGGATATAGCTTTTATCCCTTGTGCAAACAGAGTACCGTAATCACCCTAAATATTGGGACAGTTTAAAATAATTAAAATTTTTCGTGTCCCAATATTAAGGGTCACATAAAAATATTTGTTCAAAAAGTGTCCCAATATTTTGGGTCGATTTGCATGCATGCACTAGTTATGTCTAAAAACAATATAGGAAGTCAACATAGACGGATCAACAGTCACATAATTATGATTATACGAAATCAAATAATTTTTAATATTTTTGTAATTATTTTCTGTCTACAGTTTGGAGATTAAAATAATTTATTTTTGTGTTAAAACTTGTCAAGCATTATTTCGTTAAGTGGTAATTGACATTCCGTTAATCCCTTTGCATGTTTTTAATGACACATGCTTGTCGACTTGAAACAGGTGGCTTAATTGGGAGGTTTTCACACCTGTGTCGGTCATTGGACAGTCTGTTATGATAAGAATGAACTTCAATACTCAGGACTGACACTGACACTGGCCCCAGCTATTATTTGCACTTGCATAATCAGTTAAGCTTGTTTTTGACAATAAACAGATCGAAAAACGAGAGTAAAATTCTTTGGATACGGGATAATGGGATATAATTAATTAAAAAAACGAAAACGATAGCCGTTTTATTTTACAGGGGAACGTTAGGTAAATAAAACAAGAGCTGTCAGAGGATACAGCATGCTCGACTATTCGAATCATTTGAAACAAATGCAATTTGAAGATTAAAACAATAACAACTATGGCCATACATTCATGTGCAATCAGGAAAAATATTTACAAGTGAATGGTACGGGAGAAATTATTTTCAAATAACAGAAATAATTCCTAAATGTACCATAAATATTAAACTGAATAGGGGAATAACTATGAAATATTTCTGAATTTGTTAGAAAACTTGTTAGTAATTTTTTATTAGAGACATTTACTTTTAGTCAAATATCAATCACTTCAGTAATGTTACAGAAAAAGAACTGAAATGAAAATATAATGGTAGTTTGAAGTTGATACCTTAAGTATTTGCAAAGTTATCGATGAAGTGCACTTAAGTGAAAATATAAGTGAAACTAGAAATGTGTCCATAGGACACGGATGCCCCGCTATGCATCATTTTCAGACACTCAAGTGCAATGATGGGAATAATACGCGATACACTGCCCTTTCATGGTGAACATTTGTGTCAAGTTTTTTTGAAATCCCTCCATTTATAATGAAGTTACAGCCTGGACAAGAAAATTCTATTTTTGGTAACAGTGACCTTGACCTTGGACCTTCAGGCTTGGGTATTGTGCGGACACACTGCCTTTTCATGAACATTTGTGCAAAGTTATTTTAAAATCCCTCCATTTATAACAAAGTAACAGCCAGGACAAGATAATTCTATTTTTAGTAACAGTGACCTTGACCTTTGACCTACAGGCATGGGCATGGTACGTGACACATTGCCCTGTCATGGTGAACATTTATGTCAAATTATTTTGAAATCCTTCCATTCATAACAAAGTTACAGCCTGGACAAGAAAATTCTATTTTTAGTAACAGTGACCTTGACCTTGGATCTACAGGCATGGGTATTGTGTGGACACACCGCCTTGTCATGGTGAACATTTGTGCCAAGATATTTTGAAATCCCTCCATTCATAACAAAGTAACAGCCTAGACAAGAAAATTCTATTTTTAGCAACAGTGACCTTGACCATTGACATACAGGCTTGGGCATGTACGTGACACACCGTCTTGATATGGTGAACAATTATACCAAGTTATTTAAAAACCCAATAAGAAATAACAAAGTTACAGAGCGGACACGATTTTGCAAGAAAATTCTATTTTTAGTAACAGTGACCTTGACTTTGGACCTACAGGCATGGGTATTGTACACGACACACCGCCTTGTCATGGTGAACATTTGTGCCAAGTTATTTTGAAATCCCTCCATTCATAACGAAGTTAAGGGCCGACTGTATATTTTGCTTAACACAAAATGTAAGCGAAAAAGGGGCATAATTTGAAAAATATTGGAAGAAGGGTTATGAATCTTGTTGGTTATGATGTAGATTTTGATGGTGAAAATATATTTCAAGTTTCAAGGCAATATCTCAATTAGTTTTAAAGTTAGAGGCAAAATGCATATTTTGCTTGACACAAAATATAAGAAAAAAGGGGCATAACTTGAAATATATTGACAGCAGAGTTATGGGTCTTGTTGGTAATGATGTAGAATTTGATGGTGAATACATATTCCAAGTTTCAAGTTGATATCTCAAGTAGTTTATAAGTTATGGACCAAAGTGCATATTTTCCTTAACGCAAAATTTAAGTGAAAAAGGGGCATAACTTGAAAAATATTGGAAGCAGAGTTATGGGTCTTGTTGGTAATGATGTAGAATTTGATGGTGAATATATATTCCAAGTTTCGAGTTGATACCATAAGTAGTTTTCAAGTAATGGACCAAAGTGCATTTTTTGTTTAACGGACGCCGACGCCGACACCGGGGCGAGTAGGATAGCTCCCCTATTCTTCGAATAGTCGAGCTAAAAAGGTATATCGGTACTTTATATATTCTAATTTTTCTTCTTGAATTCCTCATGGTAGATATCCCTGAACGTTAAAAGTTTTGTTTCAAATACACGGCATAGTAAGGTAAACTCTGCAATAACATGGTGAAAGTCTGAAGAACATGGGCCGGCATGATTACCGAGCAGATATCTCTTGTCCCAAAATTTAGGAACGCGAAAATACCATTTATGAAAGTGTCCCAAAACTTAGGGACACCGAAAAATACTGATAATAAAAGTGTCCCAAAATTTAGGGACACAAAAAATAATTATTTTCTTGAAAAATACGGGTGTCCCAATATTTAGGGTGTCCCAATACTTAGGGTGATTACGGTAGATCCTTATCAGCTGGCACTGTTCACATTTTTGATTCAATAGGTGACGTCAGACCAAAAAGTGTTGGCTGATCTGGATCTATACTGGTGACACACATAATAAAACACATAATATTATATGTGGAGCGACAGGTTAAATGGTATAATGCAATTCTTTCAACTGTTCCACTTACCTCAAAGGGATGCTGCAAGATAAACACATTTGTAGAAATTGAGATTCTCTTCTCAGGAAGGAATGGACACCAGCAAACTGTCTCAGGTCGACTGTAATGGAACAATCAACAAGAGCTGTCAGAGGAGACAGCATGCTCGACTATTCGAATCATTTGAAACAAAAGCAATTTAAAGATTAAAACAATAACAACTATGGCCATACATTCATGTTCAATCAGGAAAAATATTAACAAGTGAATGGTTAGGGAGAAATTCATTTAAAAAAACCAGAAATAATTCCTTAATATACCATAACTATTAAACTGAATAGGGGAATAACTATGAAATATTTCTGAATTTGTTAGAAAACTTGTTTTGAAATTGCTTCATTCATAAAGAAGTTATAGCCCGAACAAGTCAATTCAAGTTTAAGTAACTGTGACCTTGACCTTGGACTTACAGGCATGGGTAATATACGCAACACACCGTCTCGTCATGGTGAACATTTATGCCAAGTTATTTTGAAAACCCTCCATTGAAAACAAAGTTATAGCCCGGAGAAGAAAATTCTATTTTTAGTAACAGTGACCTTGACCTTGGACCTACTGGCATGGACATGATAAGGGACACACCACCTTGTCATGATGAACATTTGTGTCAAGTTATTTTGAAATCACTCTATTCCTAATGAAGTTACAGCCCTGACAAGAGAATTCTATTTTTAGTAACAGTGATCTTGACCTACAGGCATGGGCATGGTACGCGATACACCACCCTGTCATGGTGATTATTTGTGTCAAGTTATTTTGAAATCCCTCCATTTATAATGAAGTTACAGCCAGTACAAGAAAATTCTATTTTTAGTAACAGTGACCTTGACCTTTGACCTTCAGGCTTGGGTATTGTGCAGACACACTGCCTTGTCATAGTGAACATTTGTGTAAAGTTATTTTGAAATCCCTCCATTCATAACAAAGTAACAGCCCAGAAAAGAGTATTCTATTTGTTAGTAACAGTGAACTTGACCTTTGACCTACAGGCATGGGCATGGTATGCAACACACCACCCTGTCATAGTGAACATTTGTATCAAGTTATTTTAAAATCCTTCCATTTATAACGAAGTTACAGCCGGGACAAGAAAATTCTATTTTTAGTAACAATGACCTTGACCTAGAATCTACAGGCATCGGTATTGTGTGGACACACCGCCTTGTCATGGTAAACATTTGTGCCAAGTTATTTTGAAATCCCTCCATTCATAACAAAGTAACAGCTCAGACAAGAAAATTCTATTTTAAGTAACAGTGACCTTGACCTTTGACCTACAGACTTGGGCATGTACATGACACACCATCTTGATATGGTGAACAACTATACCAAGTTATTTAAAAGTCCAATAAGAAACAACAATGTTACAGAGCATACACGATTTTGCAAGAAAAATCTATTTTTAGTAACAGTGACCTTGACCTTGGACCTACAGGCATGGGTATTGTACGCGACACACCGACTTGTCATGGTGAACATTTTTGCCAAGTTATTTTGAAATCCCTCCATTCATAACGAAGTTAACGCCGAAGTGTATATTTTGCTTAACACAAAATGTAAATGAAAAAGGGGCATAATTTGAAAAAATATTGGAAGCAGGGTTATGGGTCTTGTTGGTTATGATGTAGATTTTGATGGTGAAAATATATTTCAAGTTTCAAAGCAATATCTCAAGTAGTATAAAAGTTATGGGCAAATGCATATTTTGCTTAACACAAAACATAAGAAAAAGGGGCATAACTTGAAATATATTGACAGCAGAGTTATGGGTCTTGTTGGTAATGGTGTAGAATTTGATGGTGAATACATATTCCAAGTATAAAGTTGATATCTCAAGTAGTTTATAAGTTATGGACCAAAGTGCATATTTTGCTTAACGCAAAATTTAAGTGAAAATGGGGCATAACTTGAAAAATATTTGTAGCAGAGTTATGGGTGTTGTTCTTAATTATGTAGAATTTGATGGTGAATATGTACATATTCCAAGTTTTAAGTTGATATCATAAGTAGTTTTCAAGTTATGGACCAAAGTGCATTTTTTGTTTAACGCAGTTGTTTAACGGACGCCGACGGGAACGCCGACGCCGACGCTGACACCGGGGCGAGTAGGATAGCTCCCCTATTCTTCGAATAGTCGAGCTAAAAATCAGAATTTAGTGGATGTGTTTGTACATGTAGGTTTCTTATGTATTAAGTTAATATTCACAGCAGCATACTTTAATGAAACTTATTGTTAAATGAGTTAAACTTATTGTTAAACAGATTTTTTAAATAAAAAGAGGATATTTGTTTCATCAGTTGAAGATGGAGTGAGCTCTGGAGTTAGAATTTTCATGAGTGGCCTTATTAGACCAGATTCATTAAATTTTACTAACTCAAAAAATGAAGCAGTTTCAATGATATAGCCTTTTTTCCTTCTTCAGCAGGGGCCGTTTACGGGCGCCTTCCCCTCAGAAAATTTCTTTATAATCATGCAGTTTTCCCCAAAAAGTGACTTTACATCAGGTTTTTTCATTCACCTTTTGAGAAAAAAATTACACTTTTTTCCCAAAATTATAGGGGGTGGGCCCCTTCGCCAGGCAGTGAAAAAAAGCCCTGAATGAAAATAGCCAGGTGATAAGGTCATTATAGCCAGGGAATTGGCCCTTCACTTCTATTATCAAAAGTGGTTAAATTGAAACCTCTGCTGTTTACTTGCTAAAAACCACAAAAATCCGTCTACTTGTGGAGAAAATCCAAATTTGTTATCAAAATTCACTTAAGTTTTCATGCGGAATCTCTTCTATTCCAATTAGGCCTGTTTTATTTAATGAATGAGTTGACTGCGCATTAGACCAGGGTTCAAAATTTGGCAGAAACTTCTGAACATCCGCAAAACATCAGTATGTTTCATGTCCATACGATATGTGATTTAAATGAAGTAAATAGAATGTTGACAATCAAAACAATAGACAATTACAGAGATTGCATGTCTTTTTCAAGGTTTATTTCAAATGACTGTCAATAATTTCTTCAAATCTTCTTATTTACCGTAAATATCCGCCTAAAAGGCAATCTGCTTATAAGACAGGACCCCTACTTTGCCGCCACAATCTGTGTTTTTTGTATAGACCCGTTCAGTGAGTTTGGACCTGAAATTTTTTAATTTGCTAAACAAATCAGGACATTTTCGGCAAATATAACATTTTTGAAGCTCTGTAACTGGAACATATCTCTATAAGTGTGAATTTTGCAAAAAGAAATAGGCAATTGTTTTTGTAAATATAATATTTTCGAAGCTCCGTAATTGGAACATATCCTAATAAGTGTTAATTTCGTGAAAATCTGCAAATTTTTTGGTAAATTTAATATTTTCGAAGCTCCGTCATTAACACAATTATCCTAATTACCGTGAATTTCGCAAAGAAAATCGGTGAAAAATAGGCAATGTTTTCGGTAAGTGTAATATTTTTGAAGCTCTGTCATTGATACATATTGTAATAAGTGTTAATCTTGCAAAAAAAAATTTGGCAAATTTTTTGGTAAACTTGATATCTTTAATGCTCAGTCATTGGAACATATCATAAAAAGTTTTTATAGATCTTTCTCTATCGTGATACCTCTAAGATTATTGATGATTGTGTATCACCACTGAGCATTTAACTGTTAAATTCAGTCTTTGCCCGTATGCAAGCTTTTGACACTCGAATATTTATCTTTTTCCTGATAACCATTACCTGGTGACAGATTCAAACAACACAGACTTCGTCAATTACAACGGCTGTGACAATTTGTTGAAACTATCAGTGTTCGAATTATAAGTAATCTAATTTGCATATTTTTGGAGTAAAGCAGAGTCCACGGACAAGAATGTGAAAACCTCAGTGGATTTTGATGATGAATTTGGATTTTCTCCACTAACAGATGGATTTATGTTTAGTTACCAGTGTCATCAGAAAGATAAAATATTTATCTATCAATAAAAATCATTATTTGTTCGGTGAATTACGGTTTTGTCTTTGAAACTGACGTGCATCTGGGATGATGTTTTTTCCAAGATCTGTTTAGGTTGTAATCTTTAGTTATAAAATTAAGGATAATAATGAGAAATATGTTTGGTTTTTTGGAAAATGGGGATATTTTGTTTTCTGGGCATTTGTAGTTGCATCTCGTGAAATAGATCGCCGTTAATAGCTTAACTGACCAAAGTTGGCACTAGTCAAGAGCTCTGTTAAGCCTATATAGCTCTACTGGATTACAGTCAAATAGGCCACAAGTCAAATAGGCCATAAAAGTCAAATGGGCCACAATTGATTTTTAAAAAAGTCAAATAGGCCACAAAAATAGGCCACATTTTTATTTTATTTATAAAGACTTTATTATCATTGTGTAAGTATGTTCTAAGTCAGTTTATGATGTTTCATAAAATATTTTTTAACAAGTTGCTTCATTGATTGGGCATTTTGTACAAAGCAACATGTGCTTTTTCGGATTTTGGTCCAAAACCATCATGACTGAACAAGTGGGAAAACACAAAATATTACAACAAAAGAAAAGAACATAATTATTTCTTTTTGTGATAGTAATTTAAACAAAAAACAAACATTAAGAAATCACAATGTAAAAATGTTTTATATGAACAAAATAAGTAGTACATGTTTCCAATGTCATCGATCAGAACTACAATTAACATCATTTATGTGTCAATATGCTCTTTTAATGTCCTTAGTCTACACAAGTCACTTGGTCTACACTAGCAGAGAATGTAATATCAATGCAGTTGCAACATAAGCTGTGTAATTTGCATGGTCTGACGTCTGGGCTTTTTTTGGTCGATTTAATAGCAGATATTCGGCCATGTTCCCAATGGCAAAACATATATTTTTTGCCAATTAGTGAAAAAAAAAAACAATTTAATCAATACAAAAATTTCTTTCCAAAAACCCATGTTATCGGTGTCAATTATTAATAAAATATCATAGCTTGTTAATTAATTACTGATATGCATCATTTGATTCTTTAATCCAGATATTATTGATAATATTAAATATATGTAAAACTTTTTATTACCCAATGATGCAAAAAATATCCCAATTTCTGTCAAAACAACACACAATTTTTCCATTCATATGGTATGGTTCATATTTCCCAAACAGTGAAAAATGCCCTGGACTGTTGATGTAACTTGCATTAGAAATAAATTTAATTATTATGACACCTTTGATCGCATTAGCACCTCTGACTGTTACTGTAAGTGTTGTAAATTGTGATTCTCATATAACAATGTGACACCCTGACTAAACTGATTTAATCAACACCTTGGGTAGTGACAGTGTAGAGAACAGATTAAGACAATTACACAAATTAATTTACTTTTTGATGGCAGTCAAGTTTGTAAAGGAAAATGACAGTCAGATGATGACTTTATTTGTTCTAGCATTTCAGGATGACATGCACAATTTCAAAAATCAATTAAAATTTTTTATGATACTTAAAAAAACTTATATATGTAAATTTAAAAACAAAACAAATTGTGTACAGTAAATTGTCATATATACATTACAGTTACTGCCAGAAAGTGATGACTGTTAGAATAGTGACAGGCAAATTTATATTGAATGTCAATTTATGAAATTTGATTATTAAATAAACTCTCAAAATATGCAAGGTCATATGAACTTACTACAGAGATCACCTTTATTCAAGTAAACACAGAACTGAAAACTTCAAAATTAAACTTTAATTCAAATAATTATAATTATCTTGATGAAAGTGATAAATATTTATGATATTAATATTTTTATTACATTTTTTACAATAATTTCTAGTTAACATCGACATGCATCTTTCATCGCAATATCACATTAGGTGACAACATTTACATTGAGTTATTGCAACCTCTAACAAATTGTGATGGATAAATAATGTTGCAAGTTATAACCTCCTTCATGGATACGATTTGCAGCCGAGACACAGACAAGATGTTTTTATTCAGCATTAGTTCCGATATTTAATCCTTAATTGTTAATCATTTTGACCCACTGTAAATCTAACTAGAGCTGACTTAATTGTTGATTGTTTTAACACCCTTTATACATTGAAAAGTTTACATTAAAAAAAATTAAAAAAACTGTTTTTCTTATATGTAAAAAATATTTGTGGCCTATTTGACTTTTTTGTGGCCTATTTGACGTGTGGCCTATATGACTTGTGGCCTATTTGACTTGATACCAGTCTACTGACATACTGGCCAGAAAAGGACACCTGAAACTGTTTTTCATCATAGGATCATTCCACGGGAGAAAACATGACCAGAGGTGAGACTGACTTGTCACAAATAATGAGAAGTTAAAGACCATTCAAGTACTGGTTTGTCACTCAGTAATTAGCCCGCAAATTATAGACAGAGAGAGATACATCATCAATATTATTGATAGTCATTTAATTCGTCGCGAAATATAATGACACATTGATTTACCTGCAACTAACACATAATTTTCTTTTAACAAAGATTGGCTCTTTTTCATTATTGGCAAATTCATAAATATCATTCAAAAAGTCGTCTTCTAAAGCACTATCTAAATCAGTATCGTTGTTTTTAATCATTCCAGTCTTTTTTAAATTTTTTCTTTGACATAAGCAAAGTCGCTTGTAGCAAGCAAAAAACGGAAGTGGTTCGGTTTTTTTCTTCACCAGGAAAAAAAACACGAAGAAATCGTAGCTTGACAGGTACAGCAGTAAGCATTACAAAGTCTGTGACATTACGTTTCAAATTCACAGATTATGTTCTTAGTATAAACTTGATCAAGTTAAGTTATTAACTCAGTTTAACAGCATGTCAATTTGTCATAATATGTGTTTGTGACGAAATATTTACAACATTGTCAGATTGTGTATGGTAGATCTAGTAGCATTTTCTGTATGATTGCCAGATATTTATCTCACATAAATGTTGTAAATTAATGTGATTATTTACATTTTTCCAGATACTAGATGTCAGATTAATGTCAATGTATTAATAAACAGAAAATGTTAACAGGTTAAGCACTGCATAGATCAACAGATCAAATTTATTTCACAAAACTTAAAACATTCTCAAAAACTGTTATGTTTGCCAGCAGGCTCTGGTTAACCAAGCAGCTTACTTAAATAAACGAACATGATGACAGCCAACTTTGCAGTTTTAATCAGAGCTGACTATATGTAATTTTTCTTGTGGTCTCCTTTGACTCACTCAGATTGCAAACAAATGATTTTTACTACTTATATATAATAATTTTTGATTAACCAGTATTATTGCCAGCTTCAGACTTTCAACTCAAATACTTAGAAACAACTACTATTCCTAATAAGTTTGCAGTATTTATCAACTGAAATTGTCTGCACACTCCAAAATCAAACCATACACTCGCCTTTTTTTCAGCAAATCCCAGGTATTTTCTGTAAATGGATTAAGTATAGACCCTATGCCATAAAAGTAAACTAATTAAACTTTCTGTGAAGCTTAACTGTTATCAGCTAGTTCAGCCCTTGATTTTTTGCATATTTTAAGTATATTATTACTTGTATCACCATTCTTGTGTTCTCACTTTTCTTTGGAGAGCTTTCATTTGTTCCACTCTATACTGGTCTGACTGTATATGGAATTTGTTAATTGGAAACCAGTATAAATCATTTTCTTGTATAGTTAGATGGAACACTGGGTTTATTTGGTTTTCTAGTATTGACAGTTTAACACATGTAAGTGTTTTATGAACCAGAATAATAGATTCATTATCATTTTTCTATTTCTGTTTATTAGGAGCTGTGTACAGAAGCCTTTTTGAAAAAATCTTCTTTCTTAACATCAGCATTTCCGAAAAAATTTAGTTTACTTCAGTTTATAAAGCATTTTCAATGGAATAATCACACTTAGATGTCCTCAAAATTATAGGGCATTCAATATCAGAGATTAAAGCACAGGTTCTTATTCAGTTTAAATTTAAAACAAAAATGGTTGACTAATTTCTTTTACTGTACATTTTCCTTAGAATTAGTGTCAGTATCAACATTGTTTTACCATTTCAGGTATACTGATGAAGTCTGAAAGTTAATATACCTTCAATGTGAATGCTTGGTCTGGGGAAATCATACAAGATGGTTTTCTTTAATACAAATCGTAAGACCACTTCTGAACCTGGCAGAGTGCCAGTGCTCCTCTACAGTGAAGAGTATAATGGCATGATAGAAAACTGTGATGAGATGACGAGATGTGAGACTGTATGCAATACTTTATCATGCAAGCTTGAAATCACTCCTGCACTTATGCATTGTTTTAACCTCTGTATATTTGACAAAAGAAACAAAAGAAAGCAGTGGATTTCTCCGTCCTGGACATTATCGGACGTGTCTAAAGTTTTAACACCAGAAATGGAAGTTCACTTTCGAATGAGATTCATCCCAAGCAAAAGCAAAATTTTGAACTTAGACGAACTTGATCGGAACTGCTTTATATATCTGGTTTGGCAGATAACTTGGGATTTTTTACATGACTGTATTGAATGTTTCATGGAGGAGACACAGGTCGATGAGGCCAGAGGATTCAGCTGTATATTGATCCTTATCAAAATGCGACAGGATACAGAGAGGAATAATAATGGACTTGAAAATGTAAAACACTTCATAAAAGTCAACAGTACCAGGGATTTTTTACCAGCTAAATTACAGAAGACTTTCATTGAGAAGAAAATACTCAAGAATCAAATGACACAAAAATGTGAAGAACTTCAGAACAAGTATCCAGCATCTCCGCAATATGACTCTGTATACCTAATGCGCTGGTATGTGACCCATATTCTGGGTAAAAACTCTGCTTATTATACAGAAAGATTCACGGGCTACGAGCTCATCGTCGATACAGAGGAATTTGAGTCCATAGACGAGGAAGTCCACAAGCAAATTATCGAGAAAAATGAACTGTCATTTTGTGTGACACGGGAGCAATCCATACCATGGCTTTCCATAACAAAGACAAAAGAAGGAGAAGTGCAGGTAAGTAAAGCATTTTACAATAAAAGATTAACCTTTCACCCCATGGATATCATAGGGTTTTTATCCCATATGCGACCCTGGTCAAGAAAAAATCAGTGAAGATCCAGATCAGGTGGCATGGATGTGCAGGCAGATCTGGATCTATACTAGTCAACCATGACAATTGGCCCTATTCCATGGAGTACTTGTGTAAAAAAAGAAAAAGAAAATTTCATTTTTTTGTGCATTCTAAGATTTGTAGAAAAATATTAATTAGTGTTACTTTTACTTATAAAGTTATATTAAATTTTGCAATAAAGGTATAGGCAGCTACATCTTGATAGACGGATGACCCATTTCAGATGGCTAGTCTGGGTAGCTTTGATTATAAGCACATAATGGAGTCGTAAAAACATTTCATAGGGAATGAGCGCTGAGCCGTCAGGCTAAAGCCTTTATATTTAGATATAGTGGGTGTGAACACGTGTTTGTCATTTAACACTTTCCATCATATATACACATTTTAATGCATGTTCGACCAGAGTAGATCCAGATTAGCTGGCACATCCGTGCTGCTTATTAAATTTATTGATTTAGTTTTTTTCTGACTAATTATACAGCACCGATGTGAAGGCTGATCTGGATCTACACTGGTTGAGTGGGTTAAAATGTTTATATATTTATTATACATGTATTTGTATTATAGGGTTTAAAAAGTTGAATTTAATATGTTTAAGGAAATCCTGAGGTGTGGTATAGAAACTATTGCCCAGCTAGAGATGAAGTCTGCAGTACTGGATGGTCACACATGGTGGGGATTTCAGCTGTTCAGACAAGATGGCCATCTCATGCAGGTAATGTCGACATTAACCATGTTAATACTTTGCTAAGCAAAGCAATTTGTCACATTTACACATTTGTCACAGTTAAGAGCCAATAAGTCTGGGTCCTTTTTCCGTTTTAAGAAGGGGCCATTGACAGTTGCCTTACCCTCCGAAAATGTATTTAAAGTCATGGAGTTTTCTCCCAAAAGTTACTTTACATAATTTATATATCTTTTTTCATTCCCATTAAATGTGAAATGAATATATCTTTTTTTTCATTCCCATTAAATGTGACATATTGAACATTTTTGTGATTTTTTATTTTTGTTTCAGATGCTATACTTTGAATCGGATGCAGAGCTTAAATCGTTCGTTACATGTATTGAGTGTTATGGTAGACTGGTTGTCGATTTCTACTCCAGTCTGTGTCATGACGTTGAACCTCTTTGCATCATAGAACAGAACAGAATCAGAGCACATGGACCTGTCACGTAAGTTAACCCTTTACTCCATAGATACAGGATTTATTGCATGTGCAACAAAAGATCCAAATCAACCAGCACATCCGTGTCATCTAATCTGGATCTACACTGGTTGCTTCTTGGTCAGAAATAACCTGATGAATCAAAAGTAGACAGAAAAGATCCTGATTAGGTGTGATGGATGTGCCAGCTGATCTGGATCTACACTGTTCATCTATAGATGGATAATTATAGGATTAAAAGGTAACTAATTTATTTCCTATGAGCAAATAGTGTAGATCTAGATCAGCCTTCTCACCACTAGAGCAGTGAACATTGTAGATCCATATCAGCCTTCACACTGAAATCAATAGAGAAGTGTAATTATTTAACCCCTTCTGTATTTTGCAACGGATTGTCTCGAACATGGCAACTCCGGTGAATTTAGTTTAAAAATGAGATAATATTTTGTGATTTAAATTTTTGCTGGATTTTTTTTTGCTGGATATATTTCTGCGATTTCATCCAAAGAACGCAGAAACGCAGAAATATTGCCCCCGCAGGAATAACTCGCTATACGGTAAATCATTTTGCCCATAAAACCCATGAGTTACCCATGAATATTAATGAATTGCTGTATGTTTTAGGAAAGAGTACGTAATGGATAAGTTAGTGAAGAAAAACAGCAAGGAACTGTACCTCCTCCGTAGTAGCCCTTTCGTACACTCCGTGTACGAAGTCTTCTATCTGCCAAATGTTGCTGCAAAGCTGCGGATGTTCACATTACCTAAGGTATTTTTTGTGTTATCATTGATTTTCCTGAATTGAAATTCCAAGTAATGTTCCACGAAGCTTTTGCCCCAGCATAAATTTTTGCATTTTCATCTTTTTATACGCCCTTTTGAAAAAAGGGACGTATTATGGGAACACCTGCGGCAGGCGGGCGGGCGGCGTCCACAGCGTTTCCGCTCTCTTAGTCAAAGAGTTTTCATCCGATCTTGATCAAACTTGGTGAATATGTTGGTGGGCATAATATCTTGACCAAGTTCTATAACCAGCCTAATCCCCCCAGGCACTCCTGAATTATGGCCCTTGAATTGTCCAAAATTACTGTTTCCGCTCTCTAAGTCAAAGAGTTTTCATCCGGTCTTTATCAAACTTGGTGAATATGTTGGTGGGCATAATATCTCGACCAAGTTCTATAACCAGCCAAATCCCCCCATGCACTCCTGAATTATGGCCCTTCAATTGTCCAAAATAAGGGTTTACGCTCTCTAAGTCAAAGAGTTTTCATCCGGTCTTTATCAAATTTGGTGAATTTGTTGGTGGGCATAATATCTCGACCAAGTTTTATAACCAGCCAAATCCCCCCAGGCACTCCTGAATTATGGCCCTTGAATTGTCCAAAAACTGAATTAGCGGTTTCTGCTCTCCAAGTCGAGTACTTTTCATCGGATCGTTACGCAACTTTGATGATCAGCATTTTGACGGGCGTATTTTGTGTCAGTTTGGCACTCTTGTTTGTTAAGATTTGCTCTGCACTGTTAAACATTCCTTGTCATATATTTGTTCTAGTCATGTTTGAAATTAAATTTATGGCCTTGTTGACATTTAGTGGTATTAACTACTTTTTTTGGCAGTGTTTTATTGGCTTAACATTTTTCTTTTGTCCTTGTTGTGTCGCCTGCCATAGCAGGTAGACACATATGGATCCTATGTCCAGCGTCGTCATTGTCATTTGCCCCTTTCGAATGCAGTTTAGGGGTCATATGTGTTCTGTGGAATACCAAATTCTAGTATATTATTTCGATCAACTTGAATTGATTTTTTGCATACATGTGTATATGATTTAACACCAAATTCTAGTTTCATTAATGTTTAGTATAATACAGAAAAAAATCAAGAAAGTGAAAATATTTTATTTTGTCTGATTTACTCTTTCCTCCATAAATACGCATTTTTACGCATTTGCAACCAGTGTAGATCCAGATCAGCCGGCACATCCATACCATCTGATCAGGATCTGCACTGGTTGCATATTAGTCAGAAATAACCTTACAAATCAAAAAGCGAACAGTGCAGATCCTGATGTGCCGGCTGATCTAGATCTACACTGTTCGCCCACACCCATGTGTGTCTATGGAGAAAATCGTTAAGAAAGCAGAAGCAAGCACACAATAGCTAATCAGAAACTTTTTTGTAAATATAACACTAATTGATTTATATAACCAATTATATTTTTTGAGATAGGTTGAAAGTGGAATCCCATTCTAAACGATGATCAGTTATGATTTGCAGCAGATTTCTCAACACTACCTTTATTGTCTTTTACTTGACTTAGACCACTTTTTATGTTTTTGTTTTTTAATAGTTTAAACATATTTTTGTGTCGCCTGCGATAGCAGGTAGACACATAGGGATGCTATTGTCCGGCGGCGGCGTCGTCGTTGTCGTCGTTGGTGCCGTCGTCCGGTAGTCCCCCAACTTTAATCTGAAACTTAATGTTGCCTATAACTTTGAAAGAACTTGACCTATTCACTTCATACTTGGAATATATCATCAGCATGAACAATGCCATCTGTGACGACAAGAATGATAACTCCAGTTTCAATATTTTTTGAGTTATGCCCCTTTCAAATGCAACTTTAATCTGAAACTTAATGTTGCCTATCACTTTGAAAGTACTTGTCCTATTCACTTCATACTTGGAATATATCATCAGCATGAACAATGCCATCTGTGACGAGAAGAATGATAACTCCAGTTTCAATTTTTTTGGAGTTATGCCCCTTTCTAATGCAACTTTAATCTGAAACTTAATGTTGCCTATAACTTTGATTATACTTGTTCTATTCAATTCATACTTGGAATATATTTTCAGCATGAACAATGCCATCTGTGACAACAAGAATGATAACTCCAGTTTCAATATTTTTTGAGTTATGCCCCTTTCAAATGCAACTTTTATCTGAAACTTAATGTTGCCTATAACTTTGAAAGTACTTGTCATATTCACTTCATACTTGGAATATATCATCAGCATCAACAATGCCATCTGTGACAACAAGAATAATAACTCCAGTTTCAATATTTTTTTAGTTATGCCCCTTTCAAATGCAACTTTAATCTGAAACTTAATGTTGCCTATAACTCTGAAAGAACTTGTCCTATTCACTTTGTACTTGGAATATATCATCAGCATGAACAATGCCATCTGTGACGACAAGAATGATAACTCCAGTTTCAATATCTTTTTAGTTATGCCCCTTTCAAATGCAACTTTAACATGAAACTTAATGTTGCCTATAACTTTAAAAGTACTTGTTCTATTCAATTCATACTTGGAATATATCATCAGCATGAACAATGCCATCTGTGACAACAAGAATGATAACTCCAGTTTCAATATTTTTTGAGTTATGCCCCTTTCAAATGCAACTTTAACCTGAAACTTAATGTTGCCTCAACTTTGAAAGTACTTGTCCTATTCACTTCATACTTGGAATATATCATCAGCATGAACAACGCCATCTGTGACGACAAGAATGATAACATTAGTTTCAATATTTTGGAGTTATGCCCCTTTCAAATGCAACTTTAACATGAAACTTAATGTTGCCTATAACTTTAAAAGTACTTGTCCTATTCACTTCATACTTGGAAAACATTATCAGCATGATCAACAACATTGGTAACAAAAAGAATCATAAATCCTGTTTGATTATACTTTGAGTTATGCCCCTTCCAAATGCAACTTTAACATGAAACTTAATGATGACTAACTTTGAAAATTCACTTGATATTCGAAATAAATCATCTTCATGAAAAGCGTCATTATGAAGAACAAGAATGATAACTCCTGCTGGACTATTTTATGAGTTGTGTCCCTTTAATATACAACTTTAACATGAAACTTAATGTTGCCTATAACTTTTAAAGTACTTGTCCTATTCACTCATCGAATATATCATCTTCATGAACAACAACATGGGTTACAACAAGAATCATAACTCCTGTTTGACTTTTTTTTTCAAATGCAAATTTCACATGAAACTTAATGTTGCGTATTATTTGAAAGTACTTGCCCTATTCATTGAATACTTGGATTGTATCATCAACATGAACAGTGCGATCGACAACTACAAAAATTATAACTCCTGTTTGAATATTTTTTGAGTTATGTCCCTTTCAAATTCAACTTTCACATGAAACTTAGTGTTGCCTGTAAAATGGAAAGTACTTGTTCAATTCACTTAATACTTTGAAAAACTCATCTGCGTGCACAAACCAATTTTTGAAGATGATAACTCGGGTTTCACCATTATTATAGTTATTCCCCTTTTAAATGCAATTTAGATGACACATGTGTTCTGTGGTCTAGTATTGAAATCAACTTAAATAAAATATTTTTATTATATATGATTAAAAATAGGCCCACATTTCAACTTTTTCCATGCAGACGACACATGTGTTCCGCGGAACACAACATTCTAGTTTAGTTTATACAAACATAGCTCAAAGAAGGGTGAAGGGTGAAGTCTGTCACTTTTGGGAGACCTCTTCTCCCAAGTCTTCCTCTATTGAGAGCCCTGTAAGTTCGAAAAACAAAACAAATAGCAAACTTATTGGGCAACAGGTTCTGAAAATGTTAATGATAGTTCTTCCCCAACCATCTCTTTATTGCCTTTTACTCGACTTACACCACTATTTTGTAGATAATAAAGGAAGAAAATGGATACAAGGTTGAGGGCAGGGAGGAACAGCCTGTAGATGACCTGAAGGGGCTGTTGAACAGACTGATACAGGCTGTAGAGCAGATCCCAGCCTCCTGCCAGAGGATTAAACCACAATCAGAAGGTACTGTTAACCCTCTTCTAGAAGACAAATAGTGAAGATCCAAACTAGATTGCATGTTTATGCTGTTTGATCAGAAAATACAGTGAAACCTGCCTTAGCAGCCACCTGCAAATAGAAACCACCTGTCTTAAACAGCCAGTTTGAATAGGACCTAAACTGACATTTTGTTCTATTTTTTTACTTTCTTTAACAGCCACCTGTCTTCAGCAGCCACTTTTTGTCACTTCCTTGGGTGGCTGCTAAAGGAATGGTTTGACTGTATTCTGTTTGCATTTTGCTTCATTAGGTTATTTCAGACCAAGAAGTGAACAGTGTAGATCCTGATCAGATGACATGTTTGTGTTTGCTGATCAGGATCTACACTGTTCACACATGCAATAAATCTATGTAAAGGGATAACGCATTACTGTATCGAATATGGCTTAGATGACCAGTGTTGAAGCTACTAGTCTAGTGCCCAAGGTTATAAAAGTGAGCATGGAAACCAGTCTCAAATCTCAAGCATCTGATTGGCTGAACTATTGTGCAAAAGAATTATTCATTTATTACTCTGCTGCTGCATAAAACAAATCTGCAAATAATCATTGATTAATAAAATAGACATGATGGTATGCATAAAAAAATATCTTCTTTTTTATTAAGTTTGAAAGGGAAACTCTTCCCTTCGTGCGTTTCCACTACCAAGCTTTAGGTTAGGAAAACCACTTTTTTTTTTGACCATATGTAATTATTGTTGTCAGATGGAAGAGCAAATATTTCTTGCTTCACAAAATAATTCTGCTGGGTTGTTTTGGGGAAGACTTACATCCAAGGTCATAGATGTAAATAATGGATTTATACTATCACATGAAACTTTGTTAAACATTTACACCATAGGGTACGGCTGTTATCAATGGACGAACAGTGTAGATGCAGATCAGTGCCCAAGGTTATAAAACTGAGCATGGAAACCAGTCTCAAATCTCAAGCATCTGATTGGCTGAAATGGCGACCAGTCGCCATTTCAGCCAATCAGATGCTTGAGATTTGAGACTGGTTTCCAATCTCAGCTTTATAACCTTGAAGCCTGCTGACACATCCATGCCATCTGTTCAGGATCTACAGTGTTCACTTTTTGATTAAGGTTATGTCTGAACAAAAACTGAACAGTGTTAATCCTGATCAGATGGCAAGGATGTGCCGGCTGATCTGGATCTACCCTGCTTGCACATACAATAAAACCATTATCCGTCAGGATGTGATGTGCTACAGAACTTGCTGCTAGAAAACCTAGATTTATTGCGGAAAGAGAATGAAGAAGAACAAAGGGAGAGAAAACGTCTGGAGAATCAGCCCAAGATTTACCTCCCCTCAGATGTACGGCAAATTTCTGTGATAGGTAAGAATACTGTATAACACATAAGTAATTAATAATTTGAGATGACTTAAAGATTTGTTTATCACGTTTTTATGGAGAAAAAAGGGAGATACTTGTGTATCCCAAAATCTGTTTGTGAAAACTTGACATTGGCCATAACTTTTGCTTTTATAAATATTTCTTCTTTGTTGTAACTTATAATTTGCGTTTATTTGAACAGATTTTGTTGTAAGTTAGTGCTTGCATGGTTAATGGCCTGTTCAATTATAATGACTTTTAAAGGAACTTTTGCTGCAAATTCAATAGATTTTTTTTTCAAAATGATAACATCCTTGTCCATTGTAAAAATGCACCAAAATGACAGTTTTCATTATAGTCTTTAACCCTTTCCTCCATATAAACACATTTTTATGCTTGTGCGACCAGTGTAGATCCAGATCAGCTGGCAGATCCATGCCATCTGATCAGGATCTGCACTGGTCACATATTGGTCAGAAATAACCTAACAAATCAAAAAGTGCACAGTTCAGATCCTGATCAGAAGGCATGGATTCACTGTTCACCCATGCAATAAAGAGTGTGTCTATGAAGGAAAGGATTAAATTGTGGCAGGGAGAATTTGTTGTTTATTTGCATTCTTTACAAAAAGTCAAATTTGTGTTTAAAAATTTGAACAGTTGTACACAGCAAATAAAAGGTAATAATTTTTACTTACATGACTCATATGCAATTATGAATGATTTTGAACACAATTTATGAAACCATTTTGACATTCTGCCATCTTTAGTAGTAACAGATGTGCCATTTGATCTGGATCAACACTGGTTGTACATGCATAAAGATGCGTATATATAGAGGAAAGGGTTAAGTGCAGGTTTAATTCTTTGACATATTTTGCTCAAGAGAAAGAGCACAAAATAAATCCCCAGTGAAACCAAATGATCGAAAATCTGATCATATAAAATTTATACAAGTGTGTTTGATTATCTTTTTACTTAAACTTCATTTATGTTATGCATGTTTTGCAACACGAGATTCTTGTGAAATTAAATGATAAAAAAGTATTATATATGTGGAAAGCTGTAATTTCACTGCAGGTCGTGGCCATTTCACTGAAGCCTACAAAGGAGTATTATGCGAGCAAGACCAGATTGTCATGAAAAGACTGAGATCTGATATTCCAGACATAGATTTCAGAAAAGTTCAAGAGGTTGGTTTAAAAACATGCTGCTTTATGACTTTGTCTCCTGGTAGTTCAGTATTTAACCCTATACTACTACCGGTACTTCCATTTTTAGCTCGACTATTCGAAGAATATGTCGAGCTATTCTACTCACTTAGGTGTCGGCGTCGGCGTCGCCGTCCCGCTTTGGTTAAAGTTTGCGTGCAACATACCTATATCTTACAAACTACTATAGCTACAGCTTTGAAACTTGGCACACTTGTTTATCTTCATGTCCCGAGTGTGTGTGCCAAGAACCATAACTCTAACTTTCATTTTGATCAAATTATGGCCCTTTTTCGACTTAGAATTTCAGGTTAAAGTTTGTGTGCAAGCTACTGTACAAACACATAACTTCAATACTACTTATACTACAGCTTTGAAACTTGGCACACTTGTTCATCATCATGTCCCGAGTGTGTGTGCCAAGAACCATAACTCTAACTTTCATTTTGATCAAATTATGGCCCTTTTTCGACTTAGAATTCTAGGTTAAAGTTTGCGTGCAAGCTACTGTACAAACACATAACTTCCATACTCTTTATACTACAGCTTTGAAACTTTCAGCACTTGGTCATTATCATATCCTGAGTGGATATGCCAAGAACCATTACCCTTTCTTCTATTTTTTTCAAATTATGGCCCTTTTTCGACTTAGAATTTCAGGTTAAAGTTTGCGTGCAAGCTACTGTACAAACACATAACTTCAATACTACTTATACTACAGCTTTGAAACTTTCAGCACTTGTTCATTATCATATCCAGAGTGGATATGCCAAGAACCATAACTCTTACTTCCATTTTGATCAAATTATGGCCCTTTTTCGACTTAGAATTCTAGGTTAAAGTTTGCGTGCAAGCTACTGTACAAACACATAACTTCCATACTCTTTATACTACAGCTTTGAAACTTTCAGCACTTGGTCATTATCATATCCTGAGTGGATATGCCAAGAACCATTACGTGCAAGCTAGTTTCTTTAATACTTCTTGTACTATAGCTTTGAAACTTTCAACACTTGTTTACCATCATGACCCCGACTCTGTATTCCAAGAACCATAACTCTTTCTTTAATTTTTAATCAAATTATAGCCCTTTTTCAACTTAAAATTTCTGGTTAAAGTTTGCATGCAAGCTAGTTACTTTCATTCTTCTTGTACAATAGCTTTGAAACTAAAGACACTTGTTCACCATCATGACCCTGACTATGTATGCCAAGAACCATAACTCTTACTTCCATTTTGATCAAATTATGGCCATTTTTCACTTAGAATTTAAGGTTAAAGTTTGCGTGCAAGCTAGTTACTTTCATACTTCTTTGTACTACAACTTTGAAATTTGTTCTTTATCATGACCCTGACTATGTTTGCCAAGAACCATAACTCTTTCTTTGATTTTTATCAAATTATTGCGCTTTTTAGAATTAGAAATTAAGGTTTAAGTTTACGTGCAAGATGGTGAAACCTCATAACTTTCATTCTATTAAAACCACAACTTTTAAACTTTGTATACGTTTATTTTATCATACATCAGGTTGATGTTCAAAGGCCCATAACTCATCCTTGCTTTTTTTATTTAATTTTTGCCCTTTTTCACTTTGAAATTAGAATTAAGACTTAGAAATTATGGTTAAAGTTTCAGTGTTAGTGTTTTTCATAGGTAATGCTATAGAAAAGGTTTAAAACAGATTTACTTAACATACTTTGGATGAAAGTGTTGAGTGGTTATACTATACTATACTATACTATACTATACTATACTATACTATACTATACTATACTATACTATACTATACTATACTATACTATACTATACTATACTATACTATACTACACCACACCACACCACACCACACCACACCACACCACACACCACACCACACCACACACCACACCACACCACAACACAACACAACCACATACCACACCACACCACACCACCCCCAGCACACCACACCACCCCCAACCACCACCACCACACCACCACCACACCACACTACCATCACCCCCACCACCACCACATACCACCACTACAAACAACACCACCACCACACTACCACCTCCACACCACCACATACCACCACCACCACTAACAACAACAATACCACCACCACCACCAACAACACCATCACCAATAACAACACCACCAACAACAACACCACAAACAACAACACCACCAAAAGCAACAACACCACCACCACCAACAACAACAACACAAACAACAGAAGCAACAATAACACAAATAACAACAACAACTCTACCAACAACACTGTCAACAACACCACCAACAACACTCCCACCACCACCAACAACAACAACAACACCACTACCACCACCAACAACAACAACACCAACAAGACAACCAACAATAACTCAAAGAACAACAACAACAACACCACCATCAACACCACCACCAACTATACCGTAAACAACAGCACAAACAAAAACACCACCACCAGCAACACCATCACCAACAACACGAACACCACCAACAACAACACCACCACCAACATCAACACCAACAATATTATCAACAACACCAACAACTAACAACACTAACAACAACACCAACATAACAACACTACCACCAACAATACCACCACCACCAACAACAACACCACCACTACCAACACCAACAACAATACCAACAACAGCAACTACACCAACACCACCAACAACAGCAACCAGCATACCATACCATACTATACTACACCACACCTCACCACATCACTTTAGGTGGGCAGGGATAGTGGGTTGATGGGTGTGGGATCATGGGTGTATGGGCTGGGTTGTGTAAACACTCTTAAAAAACTACAATAATAAATTAAGTGTAATTTATTGATTTCCTAACTTAGATTAAGAAACTTTTGTTCATGTGTGTGTTGGGTGTCATAAACTCCTGAATTACTTCCCAGTTTAAATGAAGCCCAGTTTAAAATGTGCTTAAATATGTCTGACTTCGAATAGTCGAGCTTGCAGTCGTTTCCGACTGGCTCTTGTTAAATGTGTGCAACCAGTGTAGATCCAGATCAGCCAACACATCCGTGCCATCTGATCAGGATTTATACTGTTTGCTTCTTGATCAAGAATATATTTTTATTTAGAGATATGTAAGATTGTTATTTTATTGAGACATGCACCTTCACATTTAAGTTTACTTGAAGAAGTGAAATGAACATTTTTATTAAAAAATTGATTTGCTCTAGTATCAGTATATTTCACATTGGTTTATTTTCGCGTGTTAGGAAATATACGCAAAAACTAAAACCTCCCCAAAAATTTTAACTCAGACTAATAACTTATGTAATGAGAATAAAACAAATGCTCAATTTTATTCCCCCACGAAAATGCCATTTGTGGCTTCTTGCAAAAATTTGTCCCCAAGATATTAAGTGTTACTACATTATTCTTTGTTGTTTTTCTCAGTCATTCCATGAAGGACTACAGAAGCTTATGTTGCTAGGAGATCCCCAGCATTTTACCAGCTACCTAGGGATGTTGATGTCGCCGGTAAACAGCATGCTACTGAGGGGAACCAGCTTTGGTAGTTTACGACTCTTCCTTCAAGTTCGGGAACCAGACCTGCCAATGCTGACCTTGCATCATTTGTTCAGTGCAACAATACAGCTTGCTTCTACTCTAGTTTTCATGGTAAAATTCTATTTTTTGCCAAAAATTTAACCCTTTCCTAACCATAGACACACCTTTATTGCATGCGCGAACAGTGTAGATCCAGATCAGGATCTAAACTGTTTGCTTTTTGATTTGTTAGATTATTTCTGACAAAAAAGTGCAGATCCTGATCAAAAGGCACAGATGTGCCGGCTGATCTGGATCTATACTGGTGGCACATTCATGAGTAATATATAGTTATTTGGTCTCTTGACAGGGAATGTGAGGATATATTGCCGGTCTGGGTGTCATATTACCCGAGCCGCAGGCGAGGGATAATATGACACCCAGACCGGCAATATATCCTCACATACCCTTTCAAGGAACCAAATAATTGTTTTATTATACTGCAAAGACTTTTTCAGACAAAAAAAATTAGAAAACATCAATTTTTTTCATTTATTTCGCTTATTTAATGCCGAACGGCTTAATTCCCTTCTGAGAACCTCAATAATTACATGTCTGACGTCATTAATTTACCTGTATGACGTCACTTCTATAGAAATTGAATGGACTATCGGTTTGATATTTATTTACCAAATTTGAGAATAATCTGATCGTTTTCAACGTTAAAAACATAACACAAATATTTTCTGTAACAATTTTAATAATCCCTAAGCATACCACTTTATAATTTACAAGATCGGTTTCAAATTATGCATTTTTACGGGAATTCAAAACAAAATGGCGGACGACAACAAAAGGTGGGAGGCCAGAGAGGGAAATTAAGGCACGTGCGTTCATATCTACGGCCGATCCGTAAATACGGATATACATCAACGGCAAATTATCCAATCAAATTCAAGCAAATTTCTTTGCAGTATAATAAAAATGCGTATATATGGAGGAAAGGGTTAAGTATTTTTTTGGTACGCTGTTGTAAAATCAGTCAAAAGCTGGTTTAATCACCCACTACTCCTGTGAATTTTTAATAATAGTCTTTGAGACTTTTACACCAGAGCCAGGGATGAGTGTCGATCCTGATCAAACAGCACAGGTGTGCTGGCTAATCTGGATCTTAACTGATTGCCCATGAACAACAACCATGTTACGTAGAGTAAAGGGTTAACCCTTACCTCCATAGACTCACCTTTATTGCATGGGCGAACAGTTTGGATCCAGATCAGCTGGCACATCCAAGCCATCAGATCAGGATCTACACTGTTTGTTTTTTTATTTGTTAGGTTATTACTGACCAAAATGCAACCAATGCAGATCCTTTCATGGGGAATAAATTTACGTGTCCTGATCAGACGTCACAGATGGATCTACACAGGTCGCACATGCATAAAAATGCGTATATATGGAGGAAAGGGTTATATTATAATGTTTGTTCATTTTAGGAGGAAAAGAACTGTTACCATGGCAACCTTCGCTGTGAAAACATAGCTGTGATGTCATATGATCACAGGGACTTAGTGGTTAGAGTTACTGATCCTGGACTAGTCAGTCTATACAATAAACTACCCCTAGACCATGCAATCAATCAGAAAAGGTATGTATAGTTTTAATATGAATGGTGATTGAGTCTGTGATATTTAGTTAAAATGAAATATTGTTATTGTTGAAACTTACTCTAGTTTGCTTCTTTGGCGATGTTTGGGATTGAAAGTGGTCCCGATGGAGTCAGAGTCCAGATTACCAGTTCCAGTATCAAGCACTCAACAAAATGCCTTGATCTGCCAGCTGTCAATGGCCATGACAGCATTATTAGCAATTACTTTTTCTAGAATTCCACGTGTTTTTTTTTTTTTCTAGAGCTTTTTCACAATAAACCAGGGTCAGTGGCTATGTTTATGATATTTACTATTTAACAATATTTAAGGATCCCATGGTTGGCTCATGAGCTACACTGTAATCTACAAGCTGTCAATAGCCAGACAGAGGTGTTTGCCTTTGGTACGACATTGTGGCAGATGTTCTCCGAGGGCTTCAGTCCCATGCAGAGAGATGCAGTGTTGAAGAATAAAACACACGAACAGGTATCTATAAAACATGTCACATGTCAAAAAGGATCTGGCTTTCGTGCATAACATACAGGAAAAGCCAAGAAATCAAGTCCTGTAGAAGAAAATTGTTGAGATGTTTGTGTAATCCTAGGTTTATTATGCTACAATGTACTTATGGTTTATAAAAGATAACATTGACTGCTGATCGCCTGTCAGTAAAATGAATTCAAACTTTCATTCCATGAAATTTGTTAGACTTCCATTTTATTGTTTCCGTGAAATGAAAATCAACACCAGCAACAAAGCCATTTTAAATTTTGCTAAAATCAAAACTGAATGGCCTAGATGCCAGCGTTTGCTCTGTGATTCCTGAAATATCACCAGTTTGAATACAACAGCAAATGCAAGACAGACAAAACTCCATTTTTCTTTTCAAGGCTGTTAGATTATGTTATTGGTCAATAGGAATCAGGCAACCAATCACAAACCATTTAACTGTGACTGAAGGGAAAGATTACTACTGTGAGGTTTTAAGACAAACACTTGCAGTGGTTACTTCCCCTTACAGTCTCAGAAGAAAAGGTTGCTTCCCTTAGCTTTAAAGTCGCCGGACAGAAAGACATACAACATATGATATTTGACCGGACCGAAGCCAAATCTCACGGATGGACCCACGCGAAGTCTGATGTGAACCATTTTACTATAGCCACGCCTTTTTAATTTATTACATCACGCTGTTTACCATCAGAAATTATGATTCGTTAGATAAATAAGACTTCATTGTAGAGGAGGAGGTTGAAGTGTAAATACTAGCCTACACAATGTTATTTTTACCACAAAAATATCTGAAAACATATTTCCACATAAATACACTTTTTATTACCTTCACTCTGACCTGGATAACCCTTTACACCTTGGATTATGGATGTTACCTTTATGAGAACAATTTTTCCTTATGCTATGTCTAACCAGGAAGCATACTGTGTAGATCCGGATCAGAGAGCATGAATATGCCGGCTGTCGTAGATCTACACTGTTCGCACATGCAATAAAACTCATATAATAATATGTTATGTAAAAGATTTAATATAAGATATTGGAGATTGACCTTTTAACTTTAGATGATGTTCAGTTTGAAAGAGCAAATCTAGCTAATCATTTCCGTGAGAATAAAGACTGGTATCTAATTTAAAATTCACGATCTTTAGTTATGCCCCCTGTGAAGAAGCAGGAATATATTGCTATGCCGTCAGATGGCTGGTCTGGATCTACACGGATCCACATGATAATGAAATATATATGGAGTAATTGGTTAACAAACTATTCATTCTTCGTTGTTCTGTAGATATTGCAGCACTTCACAGAGGGGAGACCACTCTCCTGTCCCTTGTTTCTGAAGGAGAGAAAAGAAGATTCTACGGAAATTACAAAGGTCAAGGTCAAGTTGTATGACATCATGAAGTCCTGTTGGCTGTTGGATCCAGAGGAACGAGTCTCGCCAAAATCAATACTCAGGGAAGTCAACAGTAATGTACAGTCATACGGTAAGTTTCTTTGATAAATTTCTTTTCAAACTAGGTTATGTAAATCACTTAATATTTTCACTAATATTGTATTTCCCCATAGGGAGCATTGTTTGAAAGTTATCCATGGGTTAAATTAACCAAGGGTTAAAATTATTGTAATTAATTCTTAAAATTTATATCATATTTTTTCATTTCTTTAACTTTATGCATTTTTACACTAGAATAACAGATTCCCCCCCCCCCCCCAAAGTGGGAAGCATATAGAGGTGCACTCATCCATCAGTCTGGCATCCATCTGTACACTCTTCAAATCATATGGCATCAACTCCTAAACTATCAGGCGGATATCTTTCAAACTTGCACAGATGAACCAGCAGGATGTGTAGATGATCGTAAAAAAAGATATTTTCCTGTGTCCATTTTTACCAGAGTTATTGCCCTTTGTTATTACAAATGTTGTTACAGCAGTGGGGGGGCATCAGTGTCCGAGGACACATTCTAGTTTCTTTTGGAAATTTAAGGTGGGTTTTTATTGTACCATATCAATCTGATATAGTATACAAGAATATGTTATCATATTTACAGAGGAAACGTATCACAAGTACAATATCATCCCGTACATGGATCTGACGTCTGCTGCAAGTTACCCTATGGTGTCTGGTACAAGTAGCGGAACCAGGCAGCAGTCATCCGGCTTTCCCAACAGCTGTGATACTGTAGCAGTTCCTGACCTGTCTTGTTTGAGTGCTGGTAAGCAAATATGCTACAATATTTAACATATATCCATGAATGATTTGAGCATAGTGCATTGTTTATCCGCAAAATTGATACAACCCGTTAGATTAGAAATTCCATATTGAACAATGTGTGTTCTGTGTGACATCACACTAGGTTTTGGTAAGTTTACGGAACATAACAAACTCCAAAATAGGAAATTTCTGTTGCAGTTTTAAACCATTACAATATTTGTACGCCTTTCATAAATTTTCTACGTCATTCATAAATTTACTATCAAGTTACTTTTTTATTTCTGTTATTATGTAAACCACTTTGTTGACTAAAATTTTGTTGTTTACTTTATTTAAATCTGTTTTAAGCAAGAAGGGTATATAATAAAAGGAACTTTTTTTTTCCATATATATGCATTTTTATGCATGTGCAACCAGTGTAGATCCTGATCACCCATCTTATCAGGATCAGCACTGGTTGCTTTTTGCTCAGAAATAACCTAACAAATCATAAAGCGAACAGTGCAGATCCTGATAAGATGGCACAGATGTGCTGGCTTATCTGGATCTACATTGTTCTCCCACGAGATGAAGGTGTGTCTATGGAGGAAAGGGTTAACATGAGGAAATAGTAAACACATAATGTTAACCCCTTCCTCCATATGTATTCATAGTATATCCAGTGGGACCAGTGTAGGTTCACATTAGCCATGTTACAACTATGTCATCTGATCAGGATCTACACTGTACCATCGTATCTATACTAATGACTGCTTAATCGGATATTACCTAATGAATCAAAAAGTGAACATTGTAGATCGTGATAACAGTAATTTGCCCATGTTATAAGTCATATTGAAAGAGTTAAGGGTTTAGAAAGGAAAGTATTACATTGAACCTTATACACATGATTGTGCTGGCTGATTTCGATCAACACTTTTCGACAACACAATAAAGGTGTGTCTATGGAGGAAAGGGTTAGGAACTGGTGGCTTTGTCTTACATGTATTTTTAAATACCTTATAATTTATATACTTGATTTATGCAAAATATGTTGTTAAATCACTTAGAGTTTATAAACAAAGGAAAGATGAAAATCAAAAGATTTGAAAATATCAGTAAAGACATGTGAAATGTTTAATTTTACAGAGAACAGACAAGCGTCAGGGTCTGGTATGCAACAAGCATTAAGACCAAACAATAGCAATGTGTCAACAGCCCAGCAACAGCCCTTACAGAGACCTGTGGACATATCTCCAGCTATACATTCACCACAGAGACCTGTGGATCTCTCCCAACTCTCACAGTCCCCCGTTGTTGGCCCACAGGGGGCAGCAGCTGCTCCACTGCCTAGTCTGCCCACAGCCCGCAATGTTATTGATGAAACTCGACTGAAGATTAACTGGAAAGCAGTACTTGGAATGGTAAGTGTATGCTCTAAGTGTTGTTCTTCAAGTTATCATTGTGGAAACTAATTTGAAAGTTTCAAAGAATGTTTTCTCTAAATTTTCCACATAAACATTTTAAGGCATTTATTTATACCTGCACCACAAAATTAAATGACAGAGTAAGGTTTTGGGGAATATTGGCTAGAAATAAAGTCTTCATGCTGAAAGAACATGTTTTTCATCTTCTTAATGACTATGGAATAGTTGGTACTTTTGCTATTTAAAATAGTTGTCATGTCATAAGGGGTGCCTCGCGGAAAAAGTTATATTCGGAGAGTTGCCGTCAATCCTTGAAATGATGTCATAAAGTTGAATAGATGGCTTAAATAGTATGCATTTTGTGGCAAAAATTTCATTTTATTTTCAAAATATGTAATATAATCACTTCTTTGTTATGCAAAAATAATAGTTGTAAGTCCATTCTAAATATAGTAACAACTGAAATATCACAAAATATGACCAAAGGTACCTTTGCCAGTTTCATGCCCCATATGGTTTTTTCCTAACCCTTCACTTCATAGGACATAGCTGTTATTACAAGGATAAATAGAGGATATTTGTTTGTTTTGAGTGGATATGGAATATATCACATCGAGAAGTGATACAATTTTTATATTTTCTCGAGCGCTACGCGCTCGTGAAAATATAAAAATTGTATCACTTCGAGATGTGATATATTCCATATCCACTCAAACAAACAAATTTTCTATTTATTTTATGCTAACTTCAATAAAAATAACAGTACTATTTTTGACTTACCAATATGTCGCGTATGAATACATTGACAGTTGTGTCAGGCAATACACAATCCACTATTGACAATAATACATTTGAACCAGGTTCTCAAGTAGTTCGGCACAGTGACTGATATAGTAGTTCGGCACAGTGACTGATATAGAATCTATATCAGTCACACTGTGAGTGATATGGATTATATTTCACTGATAGAACTCAGTATTTCATTGGTTAGCATAAAATAAATACTGAAATTCAGATTAGTTGGCACATCTGTGCCATCTGGGCCTAAGATCATAAAACTAAGCTTGGGGATCAGTCTAAGATCTCAAGCATCTGATTGGCTGAAAAGGCAACTCGTCAGATCAGATTCTTGAGATTTGAGACTGATCTCCTGATTTAGTTTTATGATCTTGGGCCCCAATCAGGATCCATACTATCTGTTGTTAAATTCATAAGATTTTTTTTCTGATAAAGAGTTTGTCAATTCAATAATTTTATGGATTTCTTGGATAAAAATTCACGAACTCAATGCAACTGCAAAATACAAATATAAATGTAAAATATTATAGAAAAATTAAAATCCTTGAAAACAAAAATTTAAAAATCCACAGAAAAGCTGTTTACCTAAAACCACAAATATCCATGACCATTTATATCAATTCATTCAAAGTGATTGTTACCTGATTTAATTGTGTCCTGATTATAGGGTCACTATGGTGCAGTGTATAGGGCTAAGCTTTTGCCACCTAGATCCTTGAAAGACTTAAGTCCAGTAGCTGAACCTGAAAAAGTAGTTGTCAAAGGTATGTTCAACTGTCTTTTCATAAATGTACACAAGTTTCTTTTTACTTATGGTTGATCCCTGTACTTCATATACATGTATATGACTATAATTGCATGAGCAAAAATTCCAGATCCAGATTAGCCAGCACATCAGTGGTGTTTGCTTTTAGAGAAAGAAACATTTAGAAGAAAACCTGGTTTAGCTGCATTTTGGTGTCTTCTTGTTTGTAGTTTGGCTAGTTCTTGTAGACAGTTTGGAAGAGTGGTAAATGGTTTCAAGATTAACTGAACATTTAAGGAAGGCCATCTGCTAAGGAGAGTGTATATAATAACAATGCAGTCCTTAGAGGAGCTCATAGATACACTGTATGTAGCGGACCTCCAAAAGATGGAACAGTGGTCGAGGGGAAGAGTGTCAGATCTGGAGATTGCAGATTCAAATCCCACCAGGGACAAGATTCTATTGCAATATCCCGTATCTGCAATCAGCACAAATACTGTGCCCAAGGTTATAAAGCTGAGCATGGAAACCAGTCTCAAATCTCAAGCATCTGATTGGCTGAAATGGCAACTGGTCGCCCTTTCAGCCAATCAGATGCTTGAGATTTGAGACTGGTTTCCATGCTCAGCTTTATAACCTTGGGACCAGGTTTCTAGCCAGGGAGCAGACATTGAGCATGATTTATTTCAATAACTTGTTTTATATGAAAAATAAATTAGTTTGAACTAACAATACAGTCTGTGTTGTGCATATTATGATTACAATATAATTTCTTTTTTTTCAACAGTTCACTGTTGAATTTGGATTTTAGAAAGAAAATACAATTTTGCCAAATTTTACAGTTTTAAAGTCTGACATGGTGGCAAAGTACAGTGAGGACTTCAGGAAGGAAGCGGTTGTGATGGAGAGGTTAAGCCACAAAAATATCGTCAAATTTTATGGCATCTGCAGAGGAGGTAAATTGCTTTTGTAAATTCTTTTAATCCTTTCCTCCATAGACACACCTTTATTGCATGGTTGAACATCCATGCCATCTGATCAGGATCTGCACTGTTCACTTTTTGATTCGATAGGTTATTTCTGACCAAAATGCGACAAATGCATATCCTGATCAGACGGCATGAATGTGCCAGCTGATCTGGATCTACACTGGTTGCACATGTGTAAAAATGCATAATCATGGAGGAAAGGGTTAAAAACTATTTTTATCCCTGAGTCTATGGAATGTGGCCGTTACCACATGGGGAATAGTGTACATCGAGATCATCCGACACATGTATGCTGTCTTATCAGGATCAACACTGTTTGCTTGTAGATTTGTTATTTCTGAACAATAGGCGACCTGTGTAAATCCAGATCAAATTGTACAGGTGTGCTAACTGATCTGGATCTACACTGGTTACACATGCTGAAAATCCTGTATATATATATATAGTAAAGGGTTAAAAGTTTTAATCAGTTTTTAAGGTCGACACAATACCTTGTTCGTGTTGTTCCTATATTTCATAGAGTTTAGCTTGTTTTCTTATCGTTCTCATATGGGAAGTTTTGTGCATTTGGGTACCAACCTGAAAAAACAGTGAAAATAAAATTGTATTCCACTGTTTGAAAACAGTGTAATTAAACTTTTATTTCACCAAGAAAATTCCTATTATTCTCTGATAAGCTTAAAATGAAGACTGCTCTTACTTCACTTTATAGGTTTATGATTAATGCTATGTTTGATTATGAACAGGTGAATGCCGTTAAGAAGTACATGGACATAATAATGTTCATAGCCAATAATATTTAGGTCATATATGTTGTAAATGTGTAAGAATTTAACCTTTTGCCCCATGGGATATTGCTGTTATCCATAGGTGAAGATTTTAGATCCAGATCAATGCCAACAAATCAGGATCTAGTCTGTTCACTTTATGATTCATTAGGCTATTTCTGACTAAAGTGAACAATGTAGATCCTGATCAGACAGCATGAATGTGCTGGCATGTCTGGATCTACACTTTGTGCATATGCTATAAAACATATAATATATATGGAGTAAAGAGTTGAATAAATGTCTTTCTTCAAGTTGGTGGGTAAAAATGTTACTGCTATGTTTCTTTATGTTCAGGAGAATACCTGGTGATGGAGTATGTAGCCAACAATTCTCTGCACAAGTACGTTGTTAGTGCCAGAGAAGACCGAAGTATATCGCCAGAAACTTTCCTCCAGTTTGCTGTTGACATCGCTGCGGTACCTTGTTTATTCTGTTGTACTGTGAAATTGTTATTGTAATTTGTTTGGATTTTGTGGTCAGAGTGATACACAAATTCAAACACCACTAAACTGTATCATTTCTGAAACCCAAGTGGAAGATTTTCTTTTGAAAATAAGGCAATTTCTGAAACCCAAGTGGAAGATTTTCTTTTGAAAATAAGGCAATTTGGCTCCCAGAGAGTAAGAAATTTCACTCGTTGCGGTAAATCCTGATTAATGCGCCGGGGTGGATCCAGAAAGGATTAAGAAAGGTTGCTCAGCCCCTGTTTTGGGCTGCACTATTTTATTTATTTTTAATAAAATGTTGGTCAGAATATTGGAAATTATTGTTTAACTCTAAGAATGCCGCAAACATACTCCCTATATGGAAATTGGGCATACAATCATGACAGGTGTATGCAGTGTGATCAGTATGAGCATGTTACATTATTTTTAGAAATACAACATCCTCATAAAATATTATTATAGCTGTTTACATATATATTGTCCTAATTTGTAACAAAATTATATACTGTTGAGCAGAACATGTAATATAAAATTGTTTTCTTCCTAAAAATAACTTAAAACTGACAAAAGTACAATGTACAACACATTTATTTTTCCCTTAATGAGTTTTAATTAAAATTTCAGGGCATGGAGTATTTGGAGTCGCAGAAAGTGATACACTGTGACCTAGCAGCGAGAAATATTCTGCTGACCCACGACCTGCACGCCAAAATCAGCGACTTTGGGTTGTCCAAAATACTCACTCAAGATAAGGACTATTACAAGCGGTCGGAAGACAAGATTATACCAATTTTATGGTAATTTAACACTTTACTACATGAATACAGCTTACATGTGACTGGTACAGATACAGGTCACCTTGCAATTGCAGTCTGTTCTGGATTTAAGTTGTTTGTTTATTGGTCATTAAGGTTAATAATTTATCCAGGATTGCTAGCTACTGGTATTCCTCAAATTTGAGATCAAACTTACTGCATTTGATTTGAACTCTTGAATGTATTAACCCTTTCCTCCATATATACGCCTTTTTACGCATGTGAGACCAGTGTAGATCCAGATCAGCCTGCACATCTGTGACACCTGATCTGGATCTACACTGTTCACTTCTTGGTCAGAAAAAACATATTGAATATGAAAGTGCACAGTGCACGTCCTGATCAGACTGCGATGATGTGCCAACTGATATGGTTCGACACTGTTCATATATGTGACAAAAGTCATTTTTACTGAGGAAAATGTGAAATAAGGAATATTGCTTTGAAAAAGGATATTTGAAAATGTTAGTTTAATTATATTTAAGGTGTGCTCCTGAATGGATAGAGTACAAGAAATTTACCTCAAAAAGTGATGTGTGGAGTTTTGGAGTCGTATTGTGGGAAATGTACAGGTAGGCTATAGCTGTTAACAAATAATTGTCAATGCTAACATTTTACACAACTAGTGAGTTGAAAATTCTATTTTGATGGAATCAATTAACTGTGTGTCGTAAACTTGCTTTTGGCGTAAGGTCAGCATCAGGTTTTGGAATTACTATTATCATAAGGCCAGCTGACACCACGCAATAAAGGTATATCTATGGAGGAAAGGGTTAAAGGGTTATTAATTTTATCTATGTTATTCTTTCAGTTACGGAAAGCCTCCATATTTGTGCAATCATGTTCGGGTGGACAAGATAATCCGTGCTTTACATGCTGGTGACAGGTTAAAGAAGCCGAATCTTTGCCCCGACATAGTGTATGATCTCATGAAGGAATGCTGGGATAGTGAAGAAAAAAATCGACCAAACTTTGAATCATGTAGACAAAGGTACATGTACATGCTGTTAAACTCATTAATAATGAAGGAATTGGAAACAAGACTTATGATGTAAATCAGGAACACAAACAGTTTTGTCATTGTTGACCCTTTACTCCATATATACACATTTAATCACAGGGGCGACCAGTATAGATCCAAATCAGCTGGCATATTTATGCAGTCTGATCAGGATCTGTACTAGTTGCTTATAGAATCATGGGGTTAGTGCAGATTCTGATCAGATTTCTCTGAGTGATGTGCTGGAATATCTGGATCTACACTTTGCCAATGCAATAAACATGTATCTATAGAGTAAAGGGTTAAACCTTTTTAACGCATTTTTATGCATGTGCAACCAGTGTAGATCGAGATCAGCTGACATATCCGTGATGTTTGTTCAGGATCTGCACCGGTCGCATTTAGGTCAGAAAATCAAAAAGCGAATAGTGCAGATCCTGATCAGACGGCACGGATGTGCCAGCTGATCTGGATCTGCACTGTTCGCCCATGCAATAAAGGTTTGTCTATGGAGGAAAGGGTTAATTATTTATGCAAAGGGCTAAATTCATGAAACCGCATATTTGGCCCTGTAAAATCTCAAATTCTGAACTATATAGTTTTCTTAGAATGTTTTACTTTTTGTACTTTCTAATCATCAAACCTTTAAAATATGAGCGATATTTCTCTCAATTTATTTCAGCAGCTGATACATTTTCAAACTTTGACGATGTAAACAGAAATCATTAAAACTCTTCAAGTTGTTAGTAGATTTGATTTTCCATGACATAATAAAAACAACAGCTTTAAAATGTTTTCCCATTGGCTATAATGCAGTCTTTTCTAGTTGAGTTCATTTTTTTCAAATATTTAATTGTAAAATTTTGGCAGCAGTAATAGCTAAATAAAAATGTGAATTGTCTGAAATCGCTAAGTTTGCACCAATACTTATGTGTTGTCCCAAATGGTTTTATTTAATCCTTTGCTCCATTGATGGGCTATATTTAGTGTGGGACCAGTGTACATCTCTGCCATCTATTCAGGATTTTAATTGTTCACTTTTACTGGTTGCCATTTCAGCCAATCAGATTCTTGAGATTTGAGACTGGTTTCCAATCTCAGCATTATAACCTTCATCCCAGTTCTCAACAGACACTTGTTGCAGATAGGATAAACTTTATCTATTAAGTAAAAGGTTAAAACTTTATATACTGGTAGTTTAAATTTAATGATTTTAATATTTTTCAGATTAGAAAAATTGTATGCAGAAAGCACAGGTGCGTCTTCTACTTCTACTGCTGACCCAGTGTCGTCTGCTCCAGACTCTGCCGATATGAAAAATGTTAGAAAAATCGCACAGAGCAAACCTGCTAGTGTTGCATTGCCTTTAAAACCACCTGAAGCTCACACACATAGTACACCAGTGTTAAATACTCCTGAGCGAAAGCTGGCCATTGCATTGCCACCAAAGGGAGATAATTCAGTGAGAATATCAGATGAAATAAAGGATTCCGATAGAAATAAGTTGTTGAATCAAACAGCTGTTCAAGCAAGGGGTGTGCAAGATATGTTGGAATTGAATAATATGCCAATGTCTGCTGATGATCATGAAAATCAAGCTGGGAGAGAAAAAAAGGTTTCAGAAGGTGAAACAGACAGATCAGACAGTAAAACAACCCAAGTGCCACAATCAGAAAACAAAAATAATGAAACTTTAAGAAAAGAGGCACCATCTGATGATACTGTAAGAAAGGAAATCTTGAGAACTGATAGTGTAGAAACAAGTGGTATCTCCAATATAAACCAGTCTGAAATGGCAGCAGCAAGAGAAAAATCTTCAAACCAGTCTAGGGTCTCAGAGTCTTTGAACCAGTCTAACATACTGGGCGATGGGAACCAGTCTAGTGGTTCAAACAGCAGGAAGTTGATTGGTTCCCAGCTTTCCTGTAGTACAGGAAGCAGCCGCAGCAGAGATCAGCATGTTATCATAGCCAAAGATGATCTTGCTTATGATGAGAATAATGTTCTTGGAAAGGTGAATAGAATGTACAAAAATTCGATCATTTTATTGAAATGTTTAATTTAAAAAATACCACTTTTTCATTTAGCAAGCAGATTATAATTACAATTGTTCATAAAATTTAATAGGATATAAACATATCATACATGTGATAACTGAAATGGGCCAAACAGGATTTAGGGGCTAATTACAGGATTTTTTAACCACTTAAATTTCTGCATCCAGAAGTTATCAGTGATGACTTGTTACAGAAATGTGGTGTGTTCATTGTAAAACTACAGCATTGTGTTAACCCTTTCGTCAGTATATATGCATTATTACACATGTGTGACCAGTGTAGATCCAGATCAGCTGGCACATCCGTGCCATCTGATCAGGATCTGCACGGTCACATTTTGGTCAGAGATAACCTATTGAATCAAAAAGCGAACAGTTTAGATCCTGATCAGATGGCATGGATGTACTGGCTGATCTGGATCTAAACTGTTCAACCTCGCAATAAAGGTATGTATATGGAGGAAAGGGTTAACCCTTTACCTTAGGGGATATGGGTGTTAACACATGCAAACAGTTTAGATCCAGATCAGTCAGCAAATTGGTGCCATCTGATCAGGATCTACACTATTTTTTTTAATCATTTGGGTTATTTCTGACCTAGAAGCAAACAGTGTAAATCTTTATCCAACAGCATTAATGTCCTGGCTCATTTGGATCTACACGGTACACACATGGGTGTGTTAGAACGCTTATATACAGATAAAAAGAGTTATTATAAGTTTACACCCAACTTTACTTTGTCTAGGGCTACTTTGGCAAGGTGTACAAGGGGCTGTACCGTGGTGAGTCTGTGGCGTTGAAACGATGTACAGAATCCTCAGAATACTCGCGGTTCCAGAGAGAGTATGAGCTGTTATATAAAATGAAAAATAAGTCACCTCATATTGTCAACTTTATTGGACTGTATGAAATTGAAGGTAAGTTGAGAATTATGCCCAAGATTATAAAACTAAAACTGGAGACAAGTCTCAGATCTCAAGCATCTGATCAGCTGACTAGTTGACTAGTCTGGTCTCCAGTCTCAGTTTTATGATCTTAGACCCTAGACTTGTGATTGGTAGCCAATCCCAAGTGTCTTCTGCTATAAAATGTTTCAGAATTGTTATCTATTAATTTATAGCGTCATATTTTTCTAACATATGTTTACAATGAATTCATTATTATGCCCCCCTTCGAAGAAGCGGGGGTATATTGCTTTGCACATGTCGGTCGGTCGGTCGGTCGGTATGTCGGTCGGTATGTCGGTCGGTATGTCGGTCGGTATGTCGGTCCGTAGACCACATCTTGTCCGATCAATAACTAGACAACGCTTTGTGATACAGTCCTCATATTTGGTGTGGAGGTTGGTCATGACCAGTAGAAGACCCCTATTGATTTTGGGGTCAGTAGGTCAAAGGTCAAGGTCACAGTGGCCTTGACCACAAAAACCTTGTCCGATCAATAACTAGACAACGCTTTGTGATACAGTCCTCATATTTGGTGTGGAGGTTGATCATGACCAGTAGAAGACCCCTATTGATTTTGGGGTCAGTAGGTCAAAGGTCAAGGTCACAGTGGCCTTGACCACAAAAACCTTGTCCGATCAATAACTAGACAACGCTTTGTGATACAGTCCTCATATTTGGTGTGGAGGTTGGTCATGACCAGTAGAAGACCCCTATTGATTTTGGGGTCAGTAGGTCAAAGGTCAAGGTCACAGTGGCCTTGACCACAAAAACCTTGTCCGATCAATAACTAGACAACGCTTTGTGATACAGTCCTCATATTTGGTGTGGAGGTTGGTCATGACCAGTAGAAGACCCCTATTGATTTTGGGGTCAGTAGGTCAAAGGTCAAGGTCACAGTGGCCTTGACCACAAAAACCTTGTCCGATCAATAACTAGACAACGCTTTGTGATACAGTCCTCATATTTGGTGTGGAGGTTGGTCATGACCAGTAGAAGACCCCTATTGATTTTGGGGTCAGTAGGTCAAAGGTCAAGGTCACAGTGGCCTTGACCACAAAAACCTTGTCCGATCAATAACTAGACAACGCTTTGTGATACAGTCCTCATATTTGGTGTGGAGGTTGGTCATGACCAGTAGAAGACCCCTATTGATTTTGGGGTCAGTAGGTCAAAGGTCAAGGTCACAGTGGCCTTGACCACAAAAACCTTGTCCGATCAATAACTAGACAACGCTTTGTGATACAGTCCTCATATTTGGTGTGGAGGTTGGTCATGACCAGTAGAAGACCCCTATTGATTTTGGGGTCAGTAGGTCAAAGGTCAAGGTCACAGTGGCCTTGACCACAAAAACCTTGTCCGATCAATAACTAGACAACGCTTTGTGATACAGTCCTCATATTTGGTGTGGAGGTTGGTCATGACCAGTAGAAGACCCCTATTGATTTTGGGGTCAGTAGGTCAAAGGTCAAGGTCACAGTGGCCTTGACCACAAAAACCTTGTCCGATCAATAACTAGACAACGCTTTGTGATACAGTCCTCATATTTGGTGTGGAGGTTGGTCATGACCAGTAGAAGACCCCTATTGATTTTGGGGTCAGTAGGTCAAAGGTCAAGGTCACAGTGGCCTTGACCACAAAAACCTTGTCCGATCAATAACTAGACAACGCTTTGTGATACAGTCCTCATATTTGGTGTGGAGGTTGGTCATGACCAGTAGAAGACCCCTATTGATTTTGGGGTCAGTAGGTCAAAGGTCAAGGTCACAGTGGCCTTGACCACAAAAACCTTGTCCGATCAATAACTAGACAACGCTTTGTGATACAGTCCTCATATTTGGTGTGGAGGTTGGTCATGACCAGTAGAAGACCCCTATTGATTTTGGGGTCAGTAGGTCAAAGGTCAAGGTCACAGTGGCCTTTGCATACAAAAACGTTGTCCGATCAATAACTAGACAACGCTTTGTGATACAGACCTCATATTAAACGATTGTTGGATGTGTCTCTTCAAAAGTTATATAAATGGTTCCGGTCCGCTGCCTAATTAGGTCATGACAGCTAAAAATAGATTTTTGACTTTGTCAATCTTTGAACGACATCTCCTCCTATATTACTGGGTCAATTTTGATGAAACTTCACACAAATGATCATTTGATGAGTCTCTTCAAAAGTTATATAAATGGTTCCGGTCTGCTGCCTAATTAGGTCGCGTCAGCTAAAAATAGATTTTTGACTTTGTCAGTCTTTAAACAACATCTCCACCCAAACCGCTAACCCAATTTCAACCAAACTTGACACAATTGATCATTGGATGAGTCTCTTCAAAAGTTATATAAATGGTTCCGGTCCGCTGCCTAATTAGGTCACAACAGCTAAAAATAGATTTTTGACTTTGTTGATATATAGGAGTTCCACCGTCTTGTAAATTGCTTTCATGACTGGTACCCTTCATTGCTAAAGCTTACAAAAGTCTCTAAATTTCCAAAAATTTAAATTCAATGCTAATAGATATCACTTGCACGTCAGGGGGGGCATTTGTGTTTGACAAACACCTCTTGTTTAATATAAGGTTTTAATTTGTGGATAATTCTGCCTGCAAAATCCTGGAAAATAAGTATTACATGATTATAAATCCTTTCCTCCATAAGTACGCATTTTTACCCATGTGTGACCATTGTAGATCCAGATCGGCCGGCACATCTGTGCACTGGTCGCATTTTGGTCAGAAAAAAACGTAATGAATCAAAAAGCAAACAGTTTAGATCCTGGTATGTGCCATCTGATCTGAATCTAAACTGTTTGCCCATGCAATAAAGGAGTGTCTATGGAGGAAAGGGTTAATATGCCTGTCATACGGACCACCAGTGTTGATCATTTGTCGATAATTTGGATCAGCACTGGTTGGTTCTTTGTGAGAAAAAAAAAGAATGTTCTGGCTGATCCTGGATCTACACAGGTCGTCCATGGGATAAAAGCCGTATCCCATTGATTCAAGGGTAAATAAATTCACTGTTGTTGAAACCAATTACTATATTACAGGTTACGACATTTCAAGTAAAAAACATATGTATGTGATGGAGTACCTAGAATGCGGATCCTTATATGAGTATTTGGTTAAACAGAAGAATGAAAAGTCTTTCGTTAGCCTGGAAGCCAAACTCAAGTTCCTCATAGACATTGCAAAGGTTAGAACAAATGCTCATCAAGGTTGGATCCAAAAGAGGGATCATTTGGGGCAGTTAATAGGCTTGATGTGTTATATGTACAATTGCTTCAGTCAATTTTGTTTTGGTGTGAATTTCGTCTGTTACAATGTTTTACTTCCACATTTGTATTTAGGAATTATGACAAGACTAGACCAGAATTATTAATGTGAAATGGGGTGCATACTTTTGTAATACTAAGATTTACAAGTAATGGCCTTCATATTGTTATATGTATTTAAAATAACTTATAATAGAAGGATCACTTCTGCGAGCAACTCCTACATCTTTTAAGAAATTTTGATCAAACTTTGTCAGAATTAATACAAACAAATATCATAGTGCATATTATAGAGATTTTACAATACATGTACATTCATTTGCATCAAATTTGCCACTTACCTTACTGTTTTTTTTACTTGTACAACATAGAGAGAACTTAACATTGGGTATTACAGTTACTCTTTGGCCAGATTTTCCTAACTGAACCTGGCACATGAAAGTGAACAATACATGTACAGTCGAACTTCCATGGCTCAAACTCCACGGGACTGGCTGATTTGTTTGAGCCATTGAAGTTCGAGTTATCCATGGTTGGTATGTGATAACAGGTTTCTATTCGCAAACTAAGCTTACACATAAAAATTTATAATGTTTCTTATTTTAATGTATTTAATGTATTATCTCATTCAAAATCGAATTTTCTCCCTTTTAAACCTCTGTGATGACACTGGATTTGAATTCTAGAGATTTTCTTTTAGTGCCTTTGTTCCCAACTGCGGACTTAACTATCCCCCATTGCCAGGTCCTTCACTTAGTTTCTCGGCGTTTGCTATTATTCCTGTTGCCAACTGAGCTATCCTCCTGTTACCAGGTCCTTCACTAAGTTGCTCAGCTAGTTGTCAAACTGGTTTTGAATTTAGGCCGCATTGTATTAGTTGTTACCCTATTTTCATTATGTTTGGCATGACATACTCACAAAAAAAAAAAACTTATATAATTTTCTATTTTTATAAATGCAACAAAACAATTGCAATTTTCTATTAAAAAAATAACAGTTTGTATATAATTATGATTTGTGTGGTATAAATTTAAACAACAATCAAATTCTTCCATCCGCTTTAATGTGTTCTTATTAACAGGATTTTATTAAAAAAAACACATTGTTGTAATTGGTGAAACATTTTCGTGCCTTTTTTTGCACCTTTGATGATTACAGCTAACATTCAGTTCGAGCCAAAGGGTGTCAAAACATTGAAAACTAACACACAGAACCTTGATTGGTGTTCCACTGTTCAAGTTATGGGTAGTTCAAGCCATCGGAGGTAGATCAATATAGAAAATATAGAGTTCTAGTTTGGGACCGGACGAACTGTTTGAGAGGTGGTGTTTGAGTGAACGGTGTTCAAGCCATTGAAGTTTGACTGTACTTGAAAGTTTTCTGTATTCTTTACATGATGTTTTCTATGTTATTTTATGTTTGTTATAAGCTTTCTCTTGTTTTAGGGAATGGACTATCTGTTCAATATAACAGTATTGCACTGTGATCTCACTGCCAAAAATGTTCTCCTGGATCAGCATCTCAATGCGAAGATAAGCGACTTCGGCTGGGCAAAGAAACTAGAGAATGAACAGGATAATTGCACCTACAAGAGAGAGAACCTCAGATTGCAGCCATTTTGGTATTGTTATGATCTTTTAGCCTTGATTTATTTACTTTTTATATGCAGGTTTTTTTGTGTGCAAAAAGTGTGGATCCCTCACCTATTCTCCTCCATTCCCCCAACACCAATTATTTAAATTTAATTTTACAATTTAATACAAATCTTTACTTTAAGTTTTGACATACTTTACATTGTCACAAAATTAAAATATCCTCTAATTTATCATGTATATTTCTTGTCAACGCCATTGATTCAGATGTATTGCTTACCAGAATCTTCACTGTTTGCTTTTAGATTGATAAGTTATTTCTAACCAAGATGCGACCAGTGCAGATGTGTATATATGGAGTAAAGGGTTAAACCACAAACACTTTTAAATATGCATACATGTATTTTGTTGATCTCACAAAATTAAAACCTCAGTCAAATCTGTTCACCTCATTGTCATACTTGTGTTTTGAAAGAGTGTTACATAAAAATACAATGTACTCATTTCTGATGTAATTTGTTTATTTTATTTCACAGGGCTGCACCGGAGGTCTTCGAAAAACAAATTTATACGAGATATTCTGACATCTGGAGTTACGGTGTCGTCTGCATAGAAGTATTCCTGAATGGCACAACTCCAGCACTTGACCTCCCACTAACAATAGTGCAAAACGGGGATCAGTCTGCCTATTTTCAAAAATTCTATACAGCTATTGTCAAAGGGGCACGGTATCCCAGACCTTCAGAATGTCCACCAGAAGTGTATGAAACAATAAAGAAGTGCTGGGAGTATGAATACAAGAAAAGAATCCTGTATAAAGATGTCATTGAGGAATTTAGTAAACTACAGCATTGATTAACACTTTGTTTCATGCAATATGGATTGTATTTGATGGGTGACTAGTGTAGATCCAGATAAAACTGTACATCTGTTCAGACTGATCTTGCATCCTCACTAATCTTGATCTACACTATTTGCTTCTTGGTTAGACGGAGAAATACAGCCTGTGGTAATTGATTGTGATGTTTATAACTGTTACAGTTACCCAACGACTGGATTTTCCAATCTAAGCTGATTATAAATAGATGATTTTTGTTGTATGTTCAAGAATTATTATAATGAAGTACAACCTCTGTCCTGGAGAATGTTGCAATGTGTCAGATTAGTTCATCTGTATCACACAATAGTTTTCTGATTCTGTTATACTGTAAAATGCTTAAATTTCACAAGGTCAAATTTTTGCAACTATTGTCAAAAATCAGTTATTTTCCTTATTCATGTATTTATGAATTGGCGACATTGTCATTTGTTTGTATGTTTTGCAAAATTTATTTAAATGATTAAATCAAATAAATGAATGCTGGCCAAAAAGGAATTATATGTGAAGTTTGAGGTGATTATCAGTTCTATTTTATGTTGCTTATTTTCGGGTATACGTGTTGTCAGAATATAGGAAACTCATCATGAGGTAAGTGATTCACAAATATAAGTGAAAATAAAACTAATGCGAATAAAACCAGTTCTGCAGTATGTATTACTTTTGTATATTCATATCATAATTTCAATACTCTGCTGTATTAAGTGAACTCTAAAATAGAATTAGAAAATCATTTCACGGTTCTATTTATAGCCATTCTGATATTATGCATACATGCCATATCCCCCGGCAGGGGGGAAAATCCCCCGGAATTTAGAGCCATCCCCTGGCCCCCCGGCGGGAGACGAAAATCCCCCGGAATTAACAAAAGTTAAGAAAAACGGTATAAAATGCATTTTTGTCGCTCTCATATCAGACATTTGTCTATACGCCGAATACACCGTTATGTATCTCGGACTCCTAACGGTTGTGTCAAAACGTTCCGAATTCGTCTAATTAGTGTCACCTCTCCACGGAGAGGATTATCGATTATTTAGTGAGAGTTGACACTTAACAGGATTGTTTATTGGATAATTGATTGTTTGCATATGTTTGAATGAAATCACAAGTATACCGTCTGTTTTATGTACAATTAGCGGAGTTGTCAAAGGATTGAAGGTTTTTTTATGATGTCCAAAATATGTGTGTATCCGGATAATGGGACACTTTCGGATACAAATTATTCGTCTTTTGACCAACAATTAACGTTTTGGCACGTTTGCAAATATTTTTTTTAATTACAAAGTAGGAAGAAATGACCAGTCAAGCTGATTCTTTGCTTGGAATAAAAATATAATAGCCATTGAAGCTGCAACATTTGATATATTCAAGGACAGATCCAGATGGACTTCAGTAGTGTTGCTCGAACACAATTTTTGGGCAGCAATATTTAATTTTCATGGGGATTTTGAACAGAAAATAGAAATTATAATGTAAATACACAAAGACTTTTCTAAACAAACCCCCTTAGCACACTTAGAAAGATCCAGACTGACTCCTGGTCTGGTTTGACTGCAGAGACCATATGTTGAGCGTTCGAACTCAGCATCTGCAGCAAGTTAATAACATCCAAGTCCATGTTAATTAACTTAAATAATTGTGCTAACTGATGTTAGTCTGTGCTATGCACATCAGAGTTTGTCGGACAGTTCATATAGTGTTTGTTTTATATAGTTTTATTATGTGCTGACACCCTGTTACAAAAAAACATAATAAAAATATTGTTTAAATAAATGAGGATAAATATATTTAATATTGCATCTTAGTTTAGTTTCTAGTAAATTCTGCTTGTTTAGCCGCGTTAAAAAATCCCCTGGAATTATATCGGAATCCCCTGGAATTTTGAACCAAATCCCCTGGAATGCTTTCCAGAAATATGGCATGTATGTATTATGTCTGTTGTGTTTGTGCCATATTAGTTGAGTGTTTCTATTAAATCATTTCACAGTTCTATTTATAGCCATTCTGATATTATGTCTGTTGTGTTTGTGCCATATTAGATGAGTGTTTCTATTGTTATTACTACCATGTTGTAAATCATGTTATTGATTAAAATGTTGGTGTTAAGTATTACTTAATTTTGCCTCAAGTGAGATGGGTTGTTTCATGACAGGAATACTGGTATTATGTGAGTTCACAGTTTGTAGGTTTATATAATTTCTTATGCATGAGTAAACCACATTATGCTGGATCTTTGGTCTCAAGTCATGTGGGATACCAGAGTCAAGGTGAACTACCCTGACAGCCCCAAATGAATCCCCTTTCTGAAAATCTTGAATCTGACACTGACTGTAGCATCAAATGCATTTATAAGAGTTTAAAGTTTCATAATTTTTTTTATTTTTAATATTGTTTATGCTCATTGATGACAGTTTGTTGATGGTGTTAGTTCTAATGATATTTTATTTATCAAGGAAGTAATCACATAGTATAAATATAAGTGAATATTTGAATTTTGCTTTTCGGGACGCATTGAGTGTGCCTGTCTATATTTGTGCTCACTCACAATTACAGAAATGTTCCTATTTTCATTATTGCAAGACATAAAATTGATGAGAGGTGTGTTTGAAAAAAAGTATTAACAAACTTAACACTGAATCCTATTTTTAAACTATTTGTACATTGCAGGTATTTGGAAATATTTGTTTATAAGTACCAACATTTCTAGAAATAATATCATTATATGACCTACATATAATGATGATTATCATGTGACAAATTTTGAAAGTCATGTCTAAAGAACATACCTTCTGTACAATTATTCAGGTAAATATTGCGTAACTATAAATAATGACATAGTAGCTTTTTTATGACGAGTTACATTTTTCTGCTAATTCAAATATCATACTTCTAAAAATTGTTTCTATTTCTAACATTTACTCTAACAAATTTCCGCAGTAATAATACACATTGACTGTTATTTGCAACACCCCTATCCAGAATATGATCCATACATGAAAATGGGATTTAGAAGTAATTCCAAAATCGAGTAATAGTATTTCTTATCACATACCTTCCAGTGTGGGAGCGTAATAACACCTGTTATATATTTTCGATATATAACTAGTTATATATCGTAGCCGAATTACTATTCATCCGCATTATCAGCGATCAAAACAAATTTATGAAAATGACTTACTTTTGCCATCTGACCACTTCAGGCAAGCAAGCAGCTTCTATAAGGAACTTAAGCATCCCTTTAAATGATAATATCCACGGGAAATATAACTTTCTGACATCTTGATTACTCCGTAAGATAGCAATACGCCGAAAGTCTATGATGAAATTCAACGACAGCAACAAAGCCATTTTCATTTCGTTTTAATTGAAAACAAAATGACCCAGACGCTAGTATCGTTTTCAGAACATCGTCGGTGTGATCTTTCAACATCACCGAAACAAAATAAAAACACTAGAAACACATTTTCAATCCGAATCATAAGTTTATATACAGCAAATTTCAATGTTGTCATATGCTGCTACGAAAGTTTACACAAATGACGTCATACAGTGGTCGAAGAAAATATTTAATTAAACACAACTTTAGAAGCCTATAACTGGTAGATTCTTTTATCTAGACTTTAGCGCAGTTAATGTTAATTTTATTTACATTGTATTTATTTTCACTTATTTTGGCAAATAGGAAAATGGTAGGATAAATTCTTTGGGGACTAGCTTACGACATCCAATACGACAGAATTACACAAGTTTAAATTTCGCTCTACTAGGCGTTAGAAAGGGACAATTAATGGATTTTGCTTGTTTATCAGGGTATGTGATAAATAGAATACATCATTCGTGTTCATTTTATACTGAAATTATAAAACTCGTCATCTATATGACTAAAGACGTGCAAATTTAGACTTCCATAGTTCACAGTTAATTTAATAAGGTTTCCAGACTGCCAACAATGTTCTGGATTTGAAACCATTCAAGCATTCTAAAATGTGACTGAGGAAAAGCTCAGATGAATCATATCAGAATTATTTTACTTGCTCAGGCCACCAACTAGGAATACATTTTATTTTATTTAAAAGATCCATTAACCCTTTACCAAATAGATATGAGTTTTATTGCATGTGTGATCAGTGTAGATCCAGGGTTGAAGGTTATAAAACTGAGCATGGTCGCCATTTCAGCCAATCAGATGCTTGAGATTTGAGACTGGTTTCCTTGCTCAGTTTATAACCTTGGGCATAGATCAGCTGGAACATCTGTGCCACCTAAACTTGATCTACACTGGTCAGCTCTTGGTCAGAAAGTACCTACTAAATCTAAAAGCCAACTGTAGATCTGGATCAGATGCCAGGAATCTACACTGTTCACCATGGGATAACAGCCATATCCCATGGAGTAACTGGTTTAGAGATTTGTTTAAACCCATTCCTGTACTTATACGCATTTTTACGCATGTGGGACCAGTGTAGATCCAGATCAGCTGGCACATGCGTGCCGTCTGATCAGGATCTGCACTGTTCACCCTAGCAACAAAGGTGTATCTGTATGGGAAAGGGTTAATCGTGTGATAAGAGATTAGCTTTAATCTTGTGATTTTTTGTTTGATACCTATTTATACTCATTAATGCTTGTAAATGTAAAGTTTGTCTTTTTTTCATATAACAACCAAAATTTAATAGTGTTTAAATAATCCTTTACTTCAAAAACTACATGTTAAATGGCATATACAAACAGTGTAGATCCAGATCAGTTTGCACATCAGAGCGATCTGATCAGGATCTGTGCTATTTGTTATTCTGATTCACTAGTTTATTTCTGATCAAGAACTGTAAAGTGTAGATTCTGATCAGACAGTACAGATGTGAAGTCTAGTTTCTATATTTACTGTACACATGTAATGAAACCTGTATACATGGGGTAAAGAGTTCATTATTATTCATATCATAAAGCTGTTGGTTTGGATACCATTCTCTGAAAACTTAATATTGTTTGATTTATTAGTAAAATTATTTATAATGTTGTCAATTAAAATATCATTCTATTATTAACATGCTTTAACAAAGGATAGGACTTGAAATACATGTGTACAACTAAAAAACACTTACAGTTCATTTGTGCTTATGAAATTTGTAATTAGGTGATGGTAGCCCTTTGGAAGGGAATTGTCAGGAATTGTAAAAAATAAGTTATATTGCATAATTATTGAATGCATATCTTGTGTTTCCCACAACAAAAAATATTGATCCTGAAGATGTCCTGAATATAGGGACACAAAAGTAATATCAAATTGAAAAGTCAAACTGCCAAGGTGGTTATTTCCCCTAACCAGTCAATGTCACTTTCTGTAAGGGGAAGTAACTGCTATGACGATATTGGTTAATTTAGATATTGTCCCTTTACTCCATTGGATATGGCTGTTATCCATCCTGTCCGCTTTAGTTTAATTAGGTTATTTCTGACAAAGATCAGTGTAGATCCAGATCAGATGGCAAAGATGTGAAGGCTGATCTGGATCTACACTTAATGCACTTGTGATAAAACCCAAATTATATATAAAGGTATAAAAGGGTTATATTATGCATGTAAAAAAGGGAAAATGCTCAAATCTTCTGCTCATAATAAGTATAACCCTTTCCTTGATATTGCACATTTTTATGCATGTGCCACTAGCGTAGATCCAGATCAACCGGCACATTCGTGCCATCTGATCAGGTCTGCACTGGTAGCATTTTGGTCTGAAATAACCTAATGAATCAAAAAGCAAACAGTTTAGATCCTGATCAAATGGCACAGATGTGCCGGCTAATCTGGATCTAAACTGGTCCCCCTTGCAATATATGTGTCTCTAGAGGAAAGAGATAAGTATACATTTTGTCACTATCTTGGTTAGGGATAATTGTTGTTTTGTTATGTGTTTGTCAACTTATAATCATACTGGTTCAATAAATAACTTGGGACAAGTCTGGGAAATTTTGACAAATAAGGAAGATTTTGTGCTGTTACAATTTAACCTTTACCATAATCACCCTTAGTATTGGGACGGTTAAAAATAATTAAAACTTTTTGTAATCTCCAAATATTAATTATTAAAAAAGTGTCCCAATATTTTGGGTATCATTGATTTGTATGCAAGAACCTGTATTGTCAAAAACATGACGGGACTTAAATAGAAAAAATATAGGGACATAAAAAATAGAAAAAATATAGGGACATAAAAAATAGAAAAAAATGTAGGGACATAAAAAATAAAAAAAATATAGGGACATAAAATATAGGAGAAATATAGGGACATAAAAAATTATTGATCCTAAATGTGTCCTAAAATATAGGTACACAAAAAATAATTAATTCCTGAAAAATAAGTGTGTCCCAACAGTTAGGGTGTCCATAGACATATTAGGGTGGTAACAGTAGATTAATTTTAACAAAGATACACCTCTTTTTGCAGAGAGAACAGTGTAGATCTGGATCAGCTGGAACATTTTTTATTTAATGCTTTCTAGTGAATTATAGAATTTTCCCGGTGAAACAAAAGTGGTATTTCACTGTTTTCAAACAGTGGAATACCATTTTTATTTTCACTGCTTTTTTCACGCTGGTACCCAGATGCACAAAACATTCAGAAGGAGAACATTTAGAAAACAGGCTCAAATTTGGGTATATGACGTCATGACGTTACATCATAAACAAACGTTTTTTGGCGCCATTTCATACAACGTTTCTGTCAATTTCACAAAAATCGTTTACTAAAGGCATAAAATAAAAAGAAAATTTGTTTTTACCAGTGAAAGGTAAAATTATATTTCACTCGTGAACTCCGGAATTATGTATTTTCACTCGTGGCTTTGCCACTCATGAAAATACAAATTCCGGAGCTCACTCGGTGAAATATATTTCTATCATACACTGGTAAAAACAAATATCCTCTATGTACTCTAATTAGGATCTACACTGTTTGCTTTAAGAATATTTACAAATTGGTTATTTCTGATCAAGGAGCAAACAGTGTAGATTCTGATCAGATGGCAAGAATGTGCTGGCTGATCTGGATCTACACTGGTAGCACATGCATAAAAACCATATACAGACACACCTGTATTAAGCAGCCACTCAAGGTAATGACAAAAAGTGGCTGCAAAACACAGTTGGCTGTTTAAACTGTTTAAAAGAGGTACAATTAGAACAAAATGCCAGTTTAGGACATATTCAGACATTCTGTTTAAGGCAGGTGGTTGCTGAATGCAGGTTAATGCTATGCCAGGTTCAACTGTAAATGAAGTAAAGGGATATTTTAAGATCATAGATTTTTGTATTAGGTCCTGAGGATAGTGCCTGCCAATTTTTGTTGAGATCCTATGGGAATTAAAAACAGGTTAGTTAACATTAATTTTAAGTGTCCTTACTGACTGAACCAGTATGATTGTCAACTGTTACATTGTTATATTGTTTCTTGATATTGTTTTTGGATACTGTATTTCTGTGATAAGTTGATCATGACTGTTAAAATAATAAAGTGCTTTATTGTATATTATGTCTTCATATGTTGTTTTGTTTCTTTTTGTATTTTGAGATTGGGTCTGGGTTGCTAGAAGGAGGTATTTTAGTGTCTGAAATATCTTCCCTGGGGCATAGCTAGAGGGGTTTCTGTAGGGTTGCTCAGACCACCTTTTGGCATATTTATTTTTTATCGGAATTTGGCCAAAAAGTTGGAAATTATCATGCAACTACCCTAAGACCTCCCTAAACAATCATAATTTCTGAAAACCTTGCATCTGACCCTGCATCTGACCCTGCCCCTGTGTATGAAATAATGCTTCTACCAAGCACAACATAAAAAAAGAAAAAATTCCCTTCAACACGTTCAAGACTTAGCTTTTCAGAATTACATTGTAATCATAATTTTTTTTGTTATCATAAATTTTACAATTTTTTCAGATTTAGCTTATCACCTTATCACCATTGGTAACTGGTGCCTTATTTTATGAACTTTGACCATTGAAATTGTCGCTGGACTGTTCGTGGATTTAAGCTCGCGAAACTTTATTTTTCAACTATCATTTTATACAGTTTTATATTTGTACCAAAGTTTACTGCAAAAACTGTATATAGTACATAGATGTTTTTTTTTATCTCTTTAGAGCCAAGAAAGGTAAAAAGTTAAAAAACATAAATAATGTGAAACAATGTGTAAACAGTATGTCAACATGTGTTTTAATAACATAAACTGATCTGATCTCATCAAGTTGTGCACAATGTCAACTATATACTCTGTATACACAGGTCAAAAGTTCTAAGTGCACACTTTTCAAGTTTGAATATCCTAAAGTAAACTTATTCAAATTGAATGAAAGTTTGACTTTATGTTCAAAAATGTTCTAATGATCAAACAATAATAATTTTTTGAAAACCTTGCATAATTTTTACGCTTTACGTCATCCACGTCGGCATACGCTATTTATGCATTATCCCCGTGGGGCAAGCGAAATTAATATTTTTACAATCGTTTTTGTTTCTCACATGTTCACCGACTCCAGACAAACACGAAAAACACACCAACAAATTGTAACCATGGAACGGTTGACGTCAGCAGACAACTACAGTGCCGTCAAAATTCTTTTCACAGGCACAACTTCAAATTTGTTGTAAAAAAATCTTGACGGTTTTCGTAAATGGAAAAGAAATACCTTATTTTTGCATATTTTATTAATTTAAGAAGAAAATCAAACGATATTATTTTCTAGATTGATTACGTTGCTTATGTATAACGCTGATGTAACTCAATTACGTCATTAAATATTTACGTAAAACAACGTAAAGTCGAAAATATTAGTGTAACATTTGTTGGATAAGTGTCCAATAAATAAAAATTTAAAACTAAAATTTATAGAAATTCAATTAACTTCAAAATCGAATTATTCGAAAATGACGCTTATTTGGTCAAAAAGCATGTCCGAAAACTGGTCAATTTTATCGAAATGAATACATTTTTTCGTTTGGAAAGGTTGTTACACATCTATCATAGAGAATTGTATCATCCTAAACTGTTAGACAATTCAAAAACTTTTGGCACAAAACATTGTGTTAAAGATGGAATTTTCTCCTTGAAATCATGTAAACACGTTATGGATAAAATAGAGTTAAAGGACATTTGAAAGCTACCGAACACGAGAAATATTTAAATATTGCTGGCCCAATAGAGCCCTCCACGAGCAGCAATGTAAGTGCACATAACTGTCCGCGCCGCTCAGCCCCGGGCTGAACGCCACCCATAATCTACACAAATATAAGCATCGCGCACATCGGCATTTAAATGACTATTTCAGTGCAATGGAATGGCAAACTACAGTATTTCCTTTAAATATGCATGAAATTTATATTATACAGAGATGAGAAAACGATCACAGATGATAGCCGATGCAATGATAATTAACTTGAGAATTGCTTTCTGAGAACAGGTGAGCTAAAATATTATTATTTTTTAATCTGGTTAAGCAGACTTAAAATGTTTGGTGTGCTTTAATAGAATATTGATTCTTCTTCATTGTAGTTTACACTATTTTAAAAGATTCAATCAAATAATTTAAAAAATTAACATTTATCAAGTGTGCACTTAAAACTTTTGACTAGTGTAGTTAGTTTTTCACCTTCATTGTCCAAGATATCTCACACATATCAAACTCAGTGTTTCATTACAACTGACAGAATTAGGATTAAACTTTCAGAAGCCTCTTTTTTCCTTGGGCCCAAGTGCTAACTGCCTTATTATAATCAAAATTCAGTACGTCAGGACCTTCCATGGATATCATTAACAATGAATGAAATGTTGAATTGTTAAGCCTGCTTCTAAGCTTTGTCTTCATTCTTGATAAGGTGGAAAAAACCCACTCACAATCTGAAATTAAATTAATTTACGATACCAGTAAACATATGACAGCTTCACATATATAAGAATAATAAATTATGTAGTGCACCCCTAGAACCTGGTTTAACCCCTAGTAGCAAATTATTTTGCCACTGACTGTTCCAATGTGCTAACCCATACGGTTCCCCTTTTTTGTTAAGCAATCAACAAACAAATCATTTATTTTCCTCTCTTCTTTTTGCTGCAGGGGAGGCTGTGTTTTATGAGTGTGGCGATTCCTGATATGCAAATTTCTCTTTTTATATTTAGTAGCATGAATTAAATTGAGTTATTTTATTTATTTAATGCAAGTCACAAGGCTAAGTAAAAACCATTGCCAACTTCTTGCAACCAGGAGTAGACTAGCTTCCACTTAGGATCGACTCCTGACTGGATCGAACTGGCTGTTCAAGGTAGCCGGCGTTGATTCAGTGTCTCGGCATGTTGGGGTACCGCGTCCGGCGTCGGAGTAATTTCACGACGTGAATGGGCTATCCGGAATGATCTCGATCTCATTTCTAGAATTTTGAAGTTCAGAATGCCCGATTGAGTTGTCACCAGCCTCACAAGGCCGGTTTCTCTTGAAATAAGATAGAATAGAGCCCTCTCAAATTGTATGCATACCTGAGATTCCATTATCAGAACGAGGCTGAGTGAGCAAACAAACTGACCAGCAATATGGCCACATCAAGGAGTAGTCCTAGACATTTTTGTATTTCTATTTGTATCAGATGACAGATTCACTGACAAAGTAAGTTTCCATAAATTTCCAATATGAAAATATTAAAACTTGAGAAAAGAATAAAGAGAAAATAAAGAGAGATCAGGGTCCATTTTCATGTGAGATTTATATGTATAATCTATGAGAACATATCAAATAAAAATATAACTGTGATTCTTTACCACATATAAACTTAAGTTAAACTAAAGATAATTGTTTGTTCTTGGTCTTATATTTCCATTATTTTATAGTCTATCAGCTTTTAATGCAAATATTATGTAATCTCATTTATGACATTTACCGTAAATCTTCAACTAAAACATTTTCATCCACAACTGCTTCAACTGTAGTATGTTCAAATCATTTTAGAGATGATGACTTAATTTTTTAAAGGACTCCAAACAGGCCGGCCCAAGCATACGAGTTAACTTCTTGGTTAAAGTACTTTGCATATTCTGATGCTGCTATTGGCTCTGATGCTATTTTATGCCGCATTGCTTCATTTGTCACTCGTCACTCTGGAATAAAGGCCTTTCAGTCAACACCATGTCCATGTATAGGTTTGAAAAGTGTAGATTTCGCTTCTTGTGGAGTTGATGTTAATGTAGACTGAGTGGGTACTAACAGTTATTACCGACCGGTTGTTTGTTGTTTCATATCTTTTCTGCGAGTAATAGCACTCCTTGCACAACTGGATTACCATCAAATACTTGAATTAAAATTAGAAGAACTATGGTACAGACTGTTTCTTGAAGGAACTTTCTTCCAGGTCAAGTTATTTATTGGACCCCTGATGATAAAGGTTCAATCCATGAGATAAAATCTAAGGGATCAAGATTATCAAATTATTTGTTTATTGTACTGACTTAGTAAGTGGCCCTGGTATGAAGTAGTGTTGGAAAATTGAAATAAACAAGTGAAAATTTTTGTATAGCCTTAAGAATCGAAAGCAGGTTACAGATGCAAAAGGTTGTGAACTTATATTGTACCAAACATATGAGCTAATAATAAGAATGACTAGGATAAAGCATTTTCCTGATATGCTTTTAATGTAGTTTTCACAAAAATATTTGAAACCTCTGTCTAGAGATTCTAGCAGATGATATTGTGGTACATGTACTACTTATGTAACTTTTAACAAAAGAAAATGAAATATCTGGTATTAATGATAAGTTTTGAGATCTATAAAATGCCATAGCTTGGGAATGTAAACAATCGGCTTGCTCACTCAGCCTCGTTCTGGAAAATCATTTAATATTCATAAGATAATATTAAGACTGGCCTATTGACGAGTCGTCGTTCTTTCGCGCATGCATACTGGAAAATGTGTCCGACGAAAATGAACTGATCGTTACGATGATAGCGCAGTAAAATACCACAGAATGTATTTCTTTTGCAATTTAAGTTCTACCTGCAACTTGTCAATAGATTTGTTTAAAACAAATTCATTATCGCACAATTATTTTCATACAGTACAATTTTCGAAGTGTTTGTCTTCTAATCACAGAACTAAGAATAACCAAATTATTACTCATGATCGCATCTCATTAAAATCATTGAACATTATGTCAAACACACCGGGTTCCGCTATTAATTGAGAATATCAACAGTCGGCAGAGCCAAAATACGATCAAACGACACCGACAGACTTGCGTATTCACCAAATGGAGAGGCGGAGTTATCCAGCTGATAGTAAAGAAATCGATTGTGATTGGTCAAATCGCCCACTGCTTAACCTTGAATGAGGTGTGTATTGAAAAGCGACCTGTATGCAAGAAACAGAAAATTATGACATGTCGATTTTGAATAAACCGATGTCGGCGGATTTAACACTTGTTAACGGTTGTCTGGGGAGAACACTGGTTCCCGGCCCGGTCCTTGATAGCCGAGCAAAATCTCGATCCACAACTACTCCAACCTAACCAAAATGGCAACCCACGCTATCTCCCGCTTGTCACGTGACTGATTTGTTTTTAATCGTTCTTTTAATATCCTTTCATAGTTGTTCGAACAACAACATTAAATTGTTTTCTTGTTTTTATTTGTTACAGTAGCATTATCTTTCAAAGTTCGCATTCCTTCTCGAAATATTTGTATTTTCTTAAAATGCACTACTTTTTATGCCACACAACTACGAAATCTTTCAGGCGTAACTAAACCACTCATGCATATCCAGTTGCTTGTTCACTGCCGTAGCTGGTCATGATTTCACTCTACATTTGTTCGATGGAATTTTTGGCATGGGTGCTCCAAAATTACACGGAAACTTACTATCAATCGCTCAGAATTCGTGGAATGGTGTGCTGCATTGTGCTTCACACTTGTGCAGAACATTTCGGCCTGCTCTCGCGGTGACCACTTACTTGATACGCTCTCGTGGTCGCAATGATACACCCGAAGTTAAGGACTGCGCGTCGCAGAGTTCACAGCATCGTTAGTTAAGACTCGCGCATGCGCGCCAGTCTTAAAATGACAAAAATCGTAGCTTGACAGTGACAGCAGTTAGCATTAAAAAGTCAGTGACATTACGTTTCAAATTCACAGATTATGTCCTTAGTATAAACTTGATCAAGTTAAGTTATTAACTCAGTTTAACAGCATGTCACAATATGTGTTTGTGACGAAATATTTCCAATATTGTGTATGGTAGATCTAGCATTTTCTGTATGATTACCAGATATTTATCTCACATAAATGTTGTAAAATAATGTGATCATTTACATTTTTTCCAGATACTAGATGTCAGATAAATGTCAAAGTATTAAGGTACTTCATACTTCCAGATACTACAGTTGTACTAATGATGAGCTGTGACATGCCAGGAAATACCGAGGCAAATTTCCGCTTTTCAATTTCTACACAACTGTCCTGAAATGCCCTTAATTTGACCTCATGACCCTATTAACCTTCTCTAATTGCATAAATTCGAAGCAGGCGAGTGTTAATTTGACAAGGTTTATCAGTAACCATGCAGTAGAGTTGGTAATGATGATACTTTATACATGTTCATGGCATTTCTGTGTAAATTTCTGGAGTCTTGTATAACTTTATTAATTTTTACTGTTATATTAAAGTATATAATATATAAGTATCGGAAATAAAGTTAAAATAAAATGAATTGTATGCATATGCAATAAGTAATATGGTCTTAATGTTTTTTGCGTCCTATATTTAAACAGTAAATAGTACCATTGCTTTAAATCAGAAAGTCTAACAGCAATACATTCATATAAATCTATTTGACATTATAAAAACTTGAATACAGGTATTACGAATACGGATTTCAACTTATACTGGATGTACACTTGCAAGCATATTGTTTATACGTACAATCTGTATAATATGTTTTAAAGTATGAGACTGAGGACCGAGTGGAAACAATAATGTACACAGATCAAACATTTTGTTTTGTTTTATTTTAATTATTGTTTAAGTATTTTCTGTAAAGGTTGGGAATTCGAAGCAAAAGCACTCAATATCTTTCGGGCAAGTTATTAATGGTTTATGGATAAAACCATGATTGTCTTTCGTCTTAATGACAATACTAAAGTTGAATTCAAAATATTTACTGTGTGTACACCTCTGCCCAAGGTTATAAAACTGAGCATGGAAACCAGTCTCAAATCTCAAGCATCTGATTGGCTGAAATGGCGACCAGTCGCCATTTCAGCCAATAAGATGCTTGAGATCTGAGACTGGTTTCCAATCTCAGCTTTATAACCTTCAGCCCTTGTCTTGTTGCAATCACAAAATATACGATGTGCGTACATATTATTATGTTGTAATCCGCAATCGGTGCGTACGTCTTATTTTGTTGTAATCACACATATACTGTGCGTACATCTTATTTTTTTATTATCACTTTAAAGTATTTTTCTTATTCAGAACTTCAAACTTTGTTTCCATGATAACAGATTTATTAAAATTTCTGAACTAAAGTTGAATCTTTTTAAAATTTGATAATTTATGTTTTGAATGTTCATAATAATACTTTTTGCATAATGGCCATATCTTGTCATTCATACATCTAGTTCCATAATTGATATAATATGAAATTTTATATAAATCAATGCTTTCGTTTTTTATAATATTATTTTATTACAATTAAATATTCGGACCATATTATAACAGTGAAATGTAATATTTAAAATAAAGAAAATGCTGCCTGGTAAAAGCTCAATTTTCAAGTACTAGTATGATTGTATAAACTGCTGCCAAAATCAATCCAAGGCGAATTTCTATAACGCAGGTTTAATGTTTAACAAATTGAATGTACACATGCTGCCCTCTGCTCTCTCTCAATATGCTTGATATGCCGGTTGTATGCATCCCCAGGGAGTACCTGGATACCTTCTCTATAGAAATGAAAAGCGGAAGGAATTTCTCGGCATGAAATAAATTATCATTTTTTCAACAATTTCCAAACAAACGGTTATTATATTGTTACGAACAGATGAATATTGATAATAACAGGAGACAATTGTTGAAAAAATGAATTTTGTTAGAAAAGTAATAAAATATGGCACCTGCTATTTTGTCTAACCCGGGTGTCAAAATAAAGCACTTTCCGCTCAAATATATCAAAAATAATTAATTACAATATCCAGTTCAATGTTCCATCTAGGGTCAACCAGTGTTACTTTTTCAAAATAACTTGAAAATATTGCTCTAATAAATCAAATTCCAAAAACATCATCCTTTGTCCCATGAGGTCACTCACCCATGCAAAAAGCATGCAAATCATGCCCACTTGTGTTTACCAGTAGGACAGTTTAATCTCTACATGTATAACAATGTAAATCTTGTGTGATGGTATTTGTGCAGTGTTTTGAAATTCATTATAGTCAATGTTTAAAAAGTTATTTCGAAAAAGTAACACTGGTTGGCCTTAGAGGGATCATTGAACTGGATATTGTAATTAATTGTTTTGGATTTATTTTAGTGGAAAATGCTTTATTTTGACACCCGGATTAGACAACATAGCTGGTACCACATTTTATTACTTTTCTGACAAAATTCTTTTTTTCAACAATTGTCTCCTGTTATTATCAGTATTCATCTGTTTGTAACAATATAATAACAGTTTGTCTGGAAATTGTAAAAAATGATAATTTAATTTTCACAGCTCATCATTAGTAAAACTGTATTATCACCAAGTATGAATTACCTTAATAAACGAAAATTATTATGTATCCCGGTACAACCAATATTCGAACACTTAAGCAATCTGTGGTCAATATTAAAATAAAAGAGAACTAAAGATATAGAAGCATTGTTGCATCTTCTTCCAATTGACAATCTTTACCAGAGCTTTTGTCACATTTTACACAACTTGGTTTCATTTTCTAAAAATAAAAACAAGATGATATGACCTACTTACCTCATTCCCAGAAAGTTTTTTCCCACCAAGGTAAGTCATTGACTGTTTCACTGCGCATGTCTGTACTTTCAGCAGACAGCGACAGTAGTTAACCAATTTTGTCTGGCGGCTATAACCGCCAGAGAATCCTTAGCGAGTTTCAGTTATCTTTCCTTGAGGTTTAAATTAGGCGGTATTCCCCACGTTAACAAGTACATAACAACACCAGCTAGTGTTAGGTTTAAAAATACAATGAACTTGGAGTCATATTACAGATGTATGTTTACCATTATCCCAACTGGGTTGCTGATAGCAATTTGATGCCACTTAACCTGGTAACTGATTTATTACAATACATATGTTTGGAATGCCTACATTACTGTGATATGTTAAACCTTTGAGATGCACAAATGCTGCACAATGTTTGCCACAAAATGTTGTTCAGTGCGCTGTTTACACCTTCTTGTTGCTGGTTTATAAAGTATAAGCTGTACTATTTCTAATCTTAATCACAAATAGTGCATATTTACTCGATCATGCTTTATCCATGTCATGGTTTATCATGAATTATTGCGATGAGCAATAAGCCTTGTTGATAAGCAGCTTGAGAGAGAGTTTTTAAAATAGATACTCAGAGCAAGTGTGACGTCATCCAGCAGCCAATCAGAGGCCTCTAGATTTTGGTTTACAACAGTCGTTTATTTTCTGATATCGACGGAGAAAGAGTCTAGGTAAGTCATGGGTATTTATAGTCAGATGAACATTCAAAAATGCAAGTTTAATTTAACATTTTAAAATAATTTTTAATACTTAAAATGAAGGCATTATCCTGTTATTTGGAACGAGTTCCAAACAAATATTTTACTATATTTTACTACCCCTCACGGCCGCAGCCATGTTTACCTGTGTCACAACTCTTCTTGCGAGGAACTACTTTTTATATTGGAACTACATTCTTCTTGCGCGACACCACTATGCATTTTATTCCGTTATGTCAGCTAGTTGTACATGATAAGCTTTTTAAAATTGTGCTTTATTCTTGTTATAGAAGAAATTAGGTGTTTTATAAGAAAAAGATGTTTCTCTCAGTATATATAGTAACCACAGTTATTTAAAACGTAAATTTTTTGCAAAATAACTTAAAATTTCTGGGCGTTCCAAATAACAGGAGCATATATATACATGAAGCAAATGATATAAGATATGATCTGGTAAAATATAGTCATAACTTGGTTTGAGAAGGAAATTATATATACAAGAAAAAACAGTTAGTTCCCTTTATACCATTACTTGAAACAACCATGACTTCTTCGAAAAATTACCTGCGGCTGGTGGGTTAGTATATATATCACCCCATATTTTTTACCTGTGTTTACCTGTATATAAAGCCTCGCAATTCAGTCTTACTAATGCAGATACATACATGATTGGAATTCCCAGTACTTCAATTGTATGTGCATGTTAGGTCATATATATTTAAATTAAGATTGATTCAAAACATAAATATATTAAATACAAAAACAACCTTAGGAATTTATCAGCCCAGAATAATAGATGCACATGCATGCCATTAGATTATTGTTTTTGCTGCGAACATTTATTCTCTACACAGTAAATGTACTTTTGGTAGCCATAAAAATAACTACTTTTGAATGTGTATAAAACAAAAGCAAATAATATTATTAGAAGGGCATTTATAATTACTCTTACCATTTCAAAATTATTATTTCCAGTACTTTAATTGTATGTGCATGTTAGGTCATATATTTAATTAAGATTGATTCAAAACATAAAGATATTAAATACAAAAAAGGATTTATCTGCCCAGAATAATAGATGCACATGCATGCCACTAGATTATTGTTTTTGCTGCGAACATTTATTCTCTACACAGTAAATGTACTTTTTTAGCCATAATATTAACTAATTTTGAATGTGTATAAAACAAAAGCAAATAATATTATTAGAAGGGCATTTATAATTACTTTTACCATTTCAAAATTCTTATTCTTTTGCCAACATTATTAACCGCATAACTGAATGCGCTGCTCGGTGTAATTCATCACCTGGACGCTAAGATGCATTTAATTTTGGTTATTTAAATTCATGTGTTTACTGCAGGCATGAAAAAAAACACTATATAGTTAATTTACGACTAACTGAAATGTTGTTGTTTTAACAATATAATTACAGAATATATTGCTTTCCAATGTTTTTATTATTCAATCAATTGAAATGTCATATGAATATATATTAAAATTATGAATGATTTGTGTAAACTTTTAATGAGATCTTTTTTTATTCTTAATGCAAATGTTAACGTGCACATATCACACCATACTAAAATCATGTATGAAAATGAGCAGACCTCACCCGCTCTAAACGTTCAGCTGAGGAACATGAGCACGATGTATTCGTCTTCATTCCAAGTTTAAAAATTAAAGTTTAATATAAGGAATGCAATGAAAACATTACACATATACTTTAAATTGTGCTTTTCTTTCTCTGCAATGTACATGTCAGAGATTAAGGTCCATTTTATGTTTATCTAAATGGTAAGGTAAATAATCTGACTACACTCACGAAAATGCGAAATAATACTGAAATGTTGAAGACAAAGATGTAAGCTTTCAAATGATGCTATAATATCAACAGTTAAATCTGCCTTCAGTTACCGTGGTCTTTTAAATTTAAACTTTAGGTAAAACGTTAGAAATGTAGTAATTGTTCACTGACTGCGATTATCTGATGAACCAGTAACAGAAAATTAAAAGAATATGAATTCCTAATATAAAACAAAGCAAAATCAGCAACATTAGGTTTCCGATGCCTGCTACGCTACTGTTTTTATATAATCATTTTATTTTTACTTATTTTCAAAGCTACATTAATACCCCAAATAATGATGTATGAAACATAATATTATTGCATATAACAAGCTCGCAAATAATATTTAAATTGTGTAATGCGCGCTTTTCTTCTCACAAAATTAGGTGTGAGCTGCTTTAATTGGATATCAGTACCTTCACAGACCAAATATCATTTGTAAGTAAAAATTATTATTAACTAACATATTAAACATAAAAAAGGTGAAAAAATTAGTCCGTAATAATATTTTGAAATGTTAATTAAAAACGCGAAAAATGAAATTCGCGGTAATTTCACTGCCGGCATCACGTTTATGTCTTCTCATGGCTTCTAATGTGATTATATATCTATAAAATGATATTCGTTGTGTAGGTAATATCAAAGCAAAAAGAACCATTATAAAAAGTATATTTTGCATGCCTTTTATTGTTCATTTTCATGTATTAAGTTTGTGCTGGGCTAAAATTTGACCACAAAAAAAGATGGGTGGGCAGATTTGAACAAACGTCATTTTTGTTCTACCGCAGATATTTAATATCTGTAAATAGTGTTCCTTTGATATTATATTTAACTTGACAGGAAAGAAAGCCGGAATGAAAAATAAGCATAAATATGACGCAATATTATTTTTAAACTAAAAAAAAGCAGAACATGAAAAAAAAGTTTTCTATCATTTCTCAAGATAACTAGATAGATAGTTCAGGGAATATGGGTGTCTGAATATCATCATGGACTTTACTCTGTGATGCAAACTTGTCAAAATGAACACTTTAAATTTGTCGACTTGTTTCAACCAACAGTTTGATCCTTAAAATCATTATTTATGGTCATATATTGCTGAAATAGGCTTTGTTTTAAAGGATAAGTATAGTAGAAGACATCTAGATACATAATTAATGGTTTCTGGGTATCTGGGTATCATAATGGGCTTTTTGTTGTGTGATGCATACTTGTCGAAATGAACACGTTTCAAGTTTTCGACCTGATTCATCCAACGGTTTGACCCCTAAATTCATTATTTATGATGCTATCTTGCTAAAATAGACTGTTTTAAAGGATATGTATAGTAGAACAACTAGATATATAATTAAGGGTTTCTGGGTATCTGGGTATCATTATGGGCTTTTCTGTGTGATGCATACTTGTCGAAATGAACACTTTTCAAGTTTTCGACCTGTTTCATCCAACAGTTTGACCCCTAAAATCAATATCTATGATAATATCTTGCTCAAATAGGCTTTGTTTTAAAGGATAAGAATAGAAGAAGACAACTAGATAGATAATTTAGGGGTTCTGGGTATCTGGGTATCACCATGAGCTTTTCTGTGTGATGCACACTTGTCCAAATGAACACTTTTCAATTTGTCGACTTGTTCCATCCAACAGTTTGACCCTTAAATCATTATTTATGGTGATATCTTGCTGAAATAGACTTTGTTTTAAAGGATATGTTTAGTAAAAGACAACTAGATAGATAATTTAGGGTTTCTGGGTATCTGAGTATCATCATGGGCTTTTCTGAGTGAGCATACTTGCCGAAATGAACACTTTTCATATATCGGAATACCCATCTATATTATTGAAACATATCTGGGAAAAACACCGATTCCAAAATAATTATTGTGATACATGAACATTGTACAATAAAATTTTATAAAATTCGTAATGAGTTTAACCTATTGGAACAGTACGGTGATAATTTGTTGTGCATTCTTAAGAATATCATTGTTATCGTGGTAATCAAGATAAAAGTAATATAAGAATAGTCATATTTTTAAATATATGTTTTAAATTATAACTTGAATATACAAATCAGTTTCCAATTCACTAATCACTTCTTTCTTAAATAATGCATAACTGAAATTCAAAAGAAATAAAAAGAATAAGAGCACCATTTGCTTTAAGCTCAAGAACCACTACACAAAAGGTTAAGAGTCCAAAGCTGCACATTTTATCATTGTTCACAAAAGACTTATTATTATATTATTTGTTTTCGTATTAGCAGTCTGAAAGAAAGTTAAACAGATGTAGCTGTAGAATATTGAACACGAAATAACTTTCATAACAGCAATTGCTTATCGGACGATCTGCAGATTTACAGGTCAGTGTGGCCTAATGTTTATTTTATGATCCTTCAAAGTCAAATCAGAGGGCAATAAACTTGTTAGCATGCTGAGACTGTACTGACCAGTCTGGTTAAATAGGAAATTTCTTTGAAAACTTTACTTTAACTTTACCTTTATCAATGAAAATTTAAATACAAAGATGATTTATAAAAACAACCAAATCAATCTAGGAAGTTTGTCAAGCGTTCGTAAGATATAAGTAATTCTGAAATGTTTAGCTCGTATAAGAAATTGAAACAAAGTGATACGATTTTCCCGTCTTTCATTCGTATTTTTCCTTAATGATATTTTTGCCTTGAATAAACTCAAATGTTAAAGGTATATTTACAATAGATGAAATTAAAATGTTTATTCTAATGTTCGCAGGTGATGCCGCTCTATTTGCTAGTTACAAACTGGAAGCATATACATGATGTAAAACCGATTAAGCGAATACTTTTAGATTTTCATAAAAGCAATGGTATGTTCGAATAAATAATTAAAAAAAGATTCGATTCGTATTAGATCTTTTAACACAAAAATACATATCAGCGTATGACAAGGAAATTGAAAAAGGAAGACATACCAATATCAGAAAGAAAATTTAGTATTGCAACATGAAACAAATACGAAAGCGAGTACCATTTCATTTTAGTCTGCCCTACATATAGAAATTAACGAATAAAACATTGTAAGCCTTATTTTAACAATTGGTCAAGTATTAAATAAATTTAAAAAACTTATGACAGGGAATTTGAAAACGACTTATAATATTGCGAAGTTTATTTGTTCAGCTGTAAAAGAAAGACAATAACATTTTGAAAATGATATTGTTAACATTCAGTTTTACTGTGCCTCTCAGATAAATGTCTATCATTTAATATAATTTTTCTGTTTGCTATAAGCACATTGTGTTTGTTCAATAAATGTGATTGTTGTTGTTGTTTTTGCTGCTTTACAGTAATTCTTCCTTTGCATATGATGTTTGTTTATAGACACTTCAGAATGATAAATATCACTTTATTTAATCTGGCTACGCAAACAGTTTAAGCCACTAGAAAGATTCTTATTATGTATACATGATTACTGTGCATCGTTTTCCCGTAATAATGCTTCTTATTTACATACAAGTATGATAATTGTTGGCCCATACGCCGCTTTCAACAATATTCAAACCCATTCCGAGATTATGTTAAACTTCGTGCATTTTAGTGCATGGTAACTTTTTCTTCGTTTCCAGAACTATCTTCCTGACAATTAACTATGTAATGGTTGATCTAAATTCAATAAAACCTACTCGCTACTGCTAAGACAATTTAAGATCAATAACTTAAGATCAATAACTTTCTCTTCTTCTTTATTATCTGTTCTTTTGTTATGTTTTGTTACAACTACAAAGTTATTCTACCAGATCATGTCTTATGTATTTTGCTACATGAAAAACATGCTCAAAAGGGGTGTTTATACAGTGTTAAAAAGACAATAACAACAACAACAACTACTACTACTACTACTTCTACAATTATAGCAAAAGTAACAAAATCAACAACAACAACAACTACTACTACTACTTCTACTACTACTACTACTACTACTACTACTACTACTACTACTACTACTACTACTACTACAAAGTTATTTGACCAGATCATGTCTTATGTCATTTGATATATGTAAAACATGCTCAGAATTATGGGGTGATTTATATACACCACAATTTTTAAATATCCCACAGTAAAGGTTTTATATAGAAAAATGCCCCGTAATTTACCAGATCTCTTTGTTATAAAAACTTTATTAACTACATTATCTGTACCTTACCAAAACAATACAAAACGTCAACAGCAATAACAACAACTAGTACAACTAGTCCACAACAATAACAACAAATAGTACAACAAATAGTACAACAACAACAACAACTACTACTACTACTACTAGTACTACCACCACAACCACCACCACCACCACCACCACCACCACCACTACTACTACTACTACTACTACTATTACTACTACTACTACTACAACTCCATTTATAAAAATGCCACGGTCGTGTGAAAAGGGCGCAAAGTCTGCTCTGCGTGTAATGTATATTTTATAGTGAATTAACATTACTCAATATACCAGTAGTCTTCTGTTTCTCCTATTCCAGTTACAGGTTCTTTGAACCAAATATGTCACATTTCTTTTATAAGATAACAGAATACATCAGACTGAAATACAAATTTAATAAAAACAAATTTATAAAGAATCTTTGCTAAATGTACAAATATTCTTTACAATAACTGTTTTTATTTTCTAACTGAATGATTCTAACAGGCTGTCAACCAGGTCATCTCCAAAATATAGGAAAAATATAGGAATGTTTTTGCAACAAATATAGGAGTTTTCGGATGATTTTGAGGCAAAATATAGGAGTTTGGAACTGCTAATAGTTTTATTTACTTGCACATATACAAATGATTTTCACCTGTGCATTTACTGTTTCTACAATTATCATGGTCCAAAATGTCCACTGTAAAAATGATGGAAACCATTTACTTTAACATCAGCACCATCAAGCACATCACCAGCATCTGAATGACCATTCAAACAAGGGGGAAATGCAGAAAATGCGTTAATAAAGCCGGATTTTTCATTTTTTGTTTGTCTTCTATGACATATAGTACTGTACACAGCATCGACCCATCCACTCGTAGTCATAATGCTTGGTGTAAAAATCTGGGTTACAATGTCCAAAAGGGTTCAGTCAAAAGTGACCCCAATGCCTTACTTTGGACAAACTCTATTGAGAACCTGTAGGCAATACATCATACAAAATTATATGCCCTTCACTACTCTAGAAGTTCGGAATAAACGATTTTTAACATGATTCCATTTATTTATTTAATCTGCATGGAACAGTACTACAGTCAAATAAGTTAGTTAACCTTAATAAAAAGAATATTGCTACAAGTTTCAAGAGAAATGATAAAAACGTATCAATTTATAACCATAATTGAACTTTTAATTCAAACTGCCATTGAATTTCTATACAAACGCAATAATTTTCAAAAACCAAAGCCTTCTTGGGAATAGGACATTATACCTGTTAGGCTCATTGAAGTTTAACATTAATTTAACTTAATTTATCCATTAAGTGGTTCAATAAAACAAGAGGGTCCATAGGACCCTGCGTCGCTCACCTGTCAACAACTGCTCAATGGTTGCAAGAGTTGAGTGCAAGTTTGGTAAAATCAAGTCAAAAATTAATCCTGTTATTATCAGTATTCATCTGTTTGTAACAATATAATAACAGTTTGTCTGGAAATTGTAATCAAAGGACTGGAGGTACTGATGAGTCGGCCATCAAAACACAATTGAAAAGCAATGGATTTTTGGGTTTGATTAAGTTGGACCAGAAATAAACCTTCGCCTCAAGAAAGGGGAACAATTTACTTTTTGTCCTCCGAGACATAGATCTTCGACCTCAAAAACAATTAATGTCCAATTAACAAGTCAAGACAAATACTGTTATCAAGTTTGCAGACGTGGTGACATGGAAAGCGAACCTGGTGGTAGGACAATATGTCTAAAGGCATAATTTGAATATGATTGGACTTGTAGACAATAAAATGAAATTGACCAATCACAATTAAGTGAAGGATATCATACTTCATAGGTCATATGGTCAACAGTGAAACAACGCTGGTCAGTTCTCAAACACAACGCTTTATTTAAAGGTATTACTCCTTTCGTCCTTGCATTTTGCATTCAGAGAGACTTTTTAATTTTTCATTTTATCAATGAGAGTGCAATGACGAATGGAATATTACCTTAATGGCGTGAATACTTTTGTAAGTGTGGAAGAATCCTGTGAGCAGTTGTTTGCAAGCGCAGTATCATTAGACAGCACCTAAAATTCTGAGTTGAGATACGGTGACACCAATGACAGAAAAAAAGTAGCTAAGCTAGTCATAATCTTTGAATATTCAAACTTGAACTCGACAAACAGAATTGGGTCACATGATTTAAAATAATACTACAAGTGACACTATGGTTTTTTTCAATGGTTCTATTCAGCAAATAATGTTCAAACACACAATTACACTGATGCTTTTTTGTCAACTGATGTTTTTTCAATGAGGTGCACATTAAAACGTTTTGGTTATATTTTATATAACTTGTCTCCATTTCACATCCACTATTTGTATCGACATTTGTGATTTTTTTATTCTTGTCCATTACAAAAGCAGCATGCTCCATTGCATGACTTAGTGGCAATCTAAAGGCTGTATGCTCCCTCAGACAGTCATAGACAGAATTGTCAAACTGGTCTCCTCACAGCATTCCATGTAGAGCTGTTATCCTGAAATATTAATTTCAACAAATAACCTATTTATATTGAAGTTGTAATGATTTTAGCTGAAGTGTCTTTGTTTTCTTTAAATTAAGGGTAATTTTGGTTATTAATTGCCAGAATCCACCAAAAAGTTACATTAGATGGGTGTTCACTTGTGTCGCCCTGGGAACTAGATCAAGTTAAAAATGCAAGAACAAAAAAGGGAATAACCCCATCTTGACATAAAGAACTTGGAGTCATGATGAGTGTGTTGTCATGAGCAATAAAATTTGAAAGTGTGATGTAGAAATATTAAGAAAAGTCAAAGTTAAAGTCAACATTAAGTTTTTCTGTTAAAAAAAAGTACAAAAAAAGGATTAACTCCATCAAATGTGACCTTGACCTGAAAATTAATATCAGCTCAAGCATGTGGTCACAAACAATATAATTTGAAAATTTCATGAAGAAATATTAAGAAATGGCAAAGTTATAACCAACATTAAGTTTTTGGGATAGATGGACGGACAGACAAAGCGATCCCTATGTATTGCCTTTTCTTTGAAAGGGCGACACAAAAAAATGACCCTTTAGATTAAGCAGCTAGTGGACACCTGGAAAACAATACATCAGTACATGTATCAGCAAGAACAACTTTGATGTCTGATCTGGATCTGATTGGAATCTACACTGTTTGCATATTTGTAAGAAATAGCCTCATGAATCTTATTATGAACCGTGTAGATCCTGTTAAGACTGCACAGATATGCCTGCTGATCTGGATATACACTGGTCACTCATGTCATGTATTCATGGAAGAAAGGGGCAAAAACAACACAGTAATTTTTATATAGGATGATTAATTTTCTTGTGAACTGAGGTCTCACAAGTCAACACATACATATAAACACAATTTTATGTTTTCTTGTTACAAGATACAAAAATACAAATACCAACATATACAGATAGATTTAGTGTGTCTCAATCATACATTCATGCAGCTTTAATAAATGAAAATAAAAAATGCAAACCGTGTCTTCATTTTCTACACTAACATTCATATTCTGCTCCCTTATGTTCTACCAATTCTGCAGACATTTCAAGTCCACAGCTTTCACAAGACTGATGATACACATGGCTGAAAATAAATGTTGTATTTTAATCATAACAAATAACCAAAACCAATTTCACTGTACTTTTTGTTGCTTATGAAGTTGTACATAATTTGATGTTGCAGGTTAGTTAACAGATTACAATGTTGTCATAATTCATCTATTTTTATAAATATCACAAAAAAGAGGTATTTCTGGTGTAAGCTTCAAGCCATCTTCAGTTCCTATAGGCTCATACACAATTTATCCCATTTAACCTTTACCTCCATATGCCTTTATGGCATGGGAAATCAGTTTAGATCTAGATCAGCCGACACATCCATACTGCCTGATTAGGATCTAAACCGTTACGGCGTTAGCTTTTTTATTCAAATTTCAATAGGTTATTTCTGACCACAATGTGACCTGTGCAGATCCAGATCAGATCATGAAAAGGCATGAAAATGTGTATAATATTATAGTAAAGGGTTAATTACTACAAAAAATACTTTTTGATACTTCATTTTATTCGTTGGATACACCTTTTAACACATGAGCAACTATTGTAAATCTAGGTGCTGACACATCTCCTTCCTGTTAATTAGAGCTTTAAATGTATCTAATGAACAGAGTAGATACAGAATGATGAGACCTCAAAATGTCTGATGTGCAAGCTGGTCTGGAGCTACATTTGTGCTATCTCTATCTGATGTGGATTTACACTGGTTACCCATGTGGTAAAATGGCGTGTAAATGAAGTAAAGGGTCAAGTTATTAACCATGAAAGTTGAAACAGCATTGGATTTTTGAGACACATTTATATGAGATTACCCAACTTAAAAAACAAATAAGCAACCCATCGTGTTAGTTCAAGGTGGCCCGCAGATGAATATTGTTATATATAATGTTAATAATCAAGTGAATTCAAGTTAACCTTGTTATTGGGTCAAAGGTAGTCATATTTGCCTGAGACAGAAGGCCGAGGGTAAATATGACAGCCCGAGGCCCAATAACAGGTTCAAATTCATATGAAGACTAAACTGGGCCAATACAGGTGTTCTGGACCAATATGAGAATTGCTGGGCCATTATAAAATACTTAAGTATTGATGTGGTGTACCATGTAGTGTCTGCCAGGAAAATGGCATGTTCAAGTCAGGTGATGACATGCCTCGAGATTTTGCCACACTGCAGTCATGTAAAAGAAAAGGGCAAAGTATGCAATGCCTTTACTGTATATTAATACAGGGCTCTCACTAGAGAGAGACTTGAAGGAATTAGTCTCATCAAAAGTGACCAGACTTCTCTCTTTGTTGAGCTTTGTTAGAAGTCATTTTGTATTTACGATATAGGGAAAGAAAGCTGTTGACTGCAAACTTCTCCATAATGCAGTAAATTATGACAAAACTCTCCCTGATTTGCAAGTCTGGTGAGAGCCCTATTAATAGTCAATTAATAAAATTAATATACCATTATCCTTCTTCCACTCCTTTTCCAATTTCATGCTTTTTGAACCAGAGATGGCACATTTCTTTCATTTGATTTTATCACTGAAATTAACAAACACAAAATTGCAAGGGTGCAAGTTAGGATTTCTAAAAAACCTGAAATACTGAAAATTTATTTAGGGTAAATGAAGAAAATCAATCATTTTTAGACACACAAAAACCTGATTTTCAGGCAAACGCACCCATGAAATAATAACAATTATTTTGATCTTTGCTCAAATTACAAATATTCTTTATAATAACATATTTTATTTTTTAAGTGAGTGATCATAACAATTAGTTTAACTCATTTTGTACTTTGCTAGAATGGTCTTTCTTCAGACTGTTTCTATTCTGCATTGAAATCCATTCAGTCTGAGGTGTGAGGTGTATCTACAAAAAGTCACCCACAATCTTTTGGACTGTGAAAAATGTTTTTCCTTTAGTTGCTGTGAAAAAGAGTGCTGTCATTTGTTTTGTAGTTAAAATGCCTGTTCCAACAGCCGTTCAAGAAAATTTCATAAAGTTATATTGATTAACTGTTGATTAACTGAATTAAGTATCCATATTGTTTCATCACTGCTAGAGTTATTATGTGTTTCCTTCTTTTGAAAAAATAAAATATGGATCCAGGCATGTCACTTTAAAATTAACCAGAAAGTATCAGACTGCAAAAAGTCAAAAATGTGTTGACTGCTCTTATAAACTGGTCAAATTGGGTTATCACTAAAATTCACAAAGTGGGTTCCTTTTCAAATAACTACCGGTAATTTATTTTACATTGCTGATCAGAATTCAAGTCTGGGTAAAAATCATAGAATGAAATAGACATAAAATTAATGTCTTAAGTAGTTTTGGTTTATTTTACCTAAAAACAATTTGTAATGGAAGGCTAATAAATGAATACTTGTTACATCAAAATTATTGAACTGAAACACTGTGTAAACCTAGGTTCACTTCAATACTTAATACTGGTGTAACATCAAAAGGGAGACAATATATTCATTTTTATAATTTGGCACATGTTTGTAGTGAACAAAATGTATATCTTTGGTTTTCATTTCATAATTTATTGTCACTTTGTTAGGCAATTCTACTATTAACAAGACTTAATTTAACACTATGAAACTAATTTGAGTTATTTATCAAATTACAGGAACCTGAATTTCCATCAGAAAATATTCAGATAGGAAAAAATATTACATTTTCCCAATGCAACGGATTTGTACCAGTTGCAATGTTGACAGCATTATCACAGCTCAAGCATTACAAAGAAACTAAAATATACTGTTTAAAATAATTACATCTCCTAAACAGTCATTCTGGATTTAACTCAAACATTATTTTCTACCTTCACTTTTGTTGTCCACTTCATTGCATGACGTCAAACAGTTCTATACCGCTTCAAATGGTTCAAATGGTTGATACATGTCTGACCAGAACCAAAAATCATCTAAACCTGTTTATGAATAATTAAATCAATTAATAAATACTTCATTCTTTCTTCCGGGATGCAAAATTTACCTGAAATGCATTTAAGAGATACTATTAAATAAATATTGTGAAGTTCCCATTTCTGTATAAACTTGGTGAATCCCTGAGGTGCTACTCTTTTTCTTCTTATGGTTTTCCCTGGGTTATTAATTTTGAGAATATCTGTTCTGATTAAATGACCTGTGAGACATATGGAAACGAGTGTAAGACAAAACTGAAAGTAGGAAAAACTTCTGGTAGCGGATTTCATAAGGTGTACATATAACACGCAATTATTGAAAACATTAGATTTTTATTTCTTTGAAATTTTATACTACAGAAAATCTTGTGTCAACTATGTAGCTGGTTACGGTTTGGAAATGGGTTAGATCTGGATATTTTCTGATGGAAATTCAGGCTCAAGATTATGATCAAATGCATAAAATGCATTTATTAATTTATCTGTTAAATCAATTCATGTATGAATTTTAAATTACTTTAAACATAATTTTCAATAGATCAAAATGTTATAAAAATCATTGTGAATCAGATGCTTTATGTTTTACTTTAAAGCGTTCAAATGGGAATATAATTCTTACACGAGTGACGATATTTTACCAAGTAATTCGTTAATCGTTCAAAATCCAACTTTTTTCAATGCAATACATTGAAATAATTTGATTACTTACATCTCTACAAGGTTCCACAATTAATATCCACAATGATTAGGGCCCTAAATTAAAAAAGTTTCGCTTAGCCCTACGGTCGATTTTGAGACTCCTACTTTCATTTTGGAGAGTGCATTAATTAATTAAATGACGTAACCGTTCAATAGAACCCAAAGAGCCAAATTCACGTTTACTGCGGTGTAGTCTTTCGAATCTAAAATTTCAAGTTTTACAATGATTTTGTCACGTAGGCTACCATTCGAAAACCACCAAATCCACCTCCATTTCCATATGAATAATTCTATTTACAAAGAGAACTTTCTATTGTCAATATACATTCAAATATAACCTGGGTGTTATAAAAACATTGCATCACGAAAATAACTCGATAAATACTCACTGTTGATTTGATTACGATGGATTTTTCGTCTTCACCGAACGTTGTCGAATCCAATATGGCGTTCCGCCATCAGGTATTCATGCGCGTTCATGACTCAAAATCTTGTCGAACGTTCCACGAGTTAAATTTCTTCAAATATTGATTGATTACATATTTTTTAATATCCATTTTATCGTTTTGCACAGAATTACAAAATTGACCGCTTTGTAGCATTGACTTACTTTTTGAAACTAAGAACTATATTCTAGGGTAGCAAGCATACATTCTATGGTAGCATGCAAGTACTGTCGTTACTACATTAAAATAAAGAAGGAGTTAGAACAGTATTGCATGCAACCCTCAAATTGTTAGGTTCATAGTAAAGCAAAAACGATTGTCGAAAATTGGTTTTCACTGAGTCTGCCGACTCAAAAAATGATAATTTAATTTTCACAGCTCATCGTTAGTAAAACTGTATTATCACCAAGTATGAATTACCTTAATAAACGAAAATTATTATGTATCCCGGTACAACCAATATTCGAACACTTAAGCAATCTGTGGTCAATATTAAAATATTAGAGAACTAAAGATATAGAAGCATTGTTGCATCTTCTTCCAATTGACAATCTTTACCAGAGCTTTTGTCACATTTTACACAACTTGGTTTCATTTTCTAAAAATACAAACAAGATGATATGACCTACTTACCTCATTCCCAGAAAGTTTTTTCCCACCAAGGTAAGTCATTGACTGTTTCACTGCGCATGTCTGTACTTTCAGCAGACAGCGACAGTAGTTAACCAATTTTGTCTGGCGGCTATAACCGCCAGAGAATCCTTAGCGAGTTTCAGTTATCTTTCCTTGAGGTTTAAATTAGGCGGTATTCCCCACGTTTACAAGTACATAACAACACCAGCTAGTGTTAGGCTTAAAAATACAATGAACTTGGAGTCATATTACAGATGTATGTTTACCATTATCCCAACTGGGTTGCTGATAGCAATTTGATGCCACTTAACCTGGTAACTGATTTATTGCAATACATATGTTTGGAATGCCTACATTACTGTGATATGTTAAACCTTTGAGATGCACAAATGCTGCACAATGTTTGCCACAAAATGTTGTTCAGTGCGCTGTTTACACCTTCTTGTTGGTTTATAAAGTATAAGCTGTACTATTTCTAATCTTAATCACAAATAGTGCATATTTACTCGATCATGCTTTATCCATGTCATGGTTTATCATGAATTATTGCGATGAGCAATAAGCCTTGTTGATAAGCAGCTTGGGAGAGAGTTTTTAAAATAGATACTCAGAGCAAGTGTGACGTCATCCAGCAGCCAATCAGAGGCCTCTAGATTTTGGTTTACAACAGTCGTTTATTTTCTGATATCGACGGAGAAAGAGTCTAGGTAAGTCATGGGTATTTATAGTCAGATGAACATTCAAAAATGCAAGTTTAATTTAACATTTTAAAATAATTTTTAATACTTAAAATGAAGGCATTATCCTGTTATTTGGAACGAGTTCCAAACAAATATTTTACTATATTTTACTACCCCTCACGGCCGCAGCCATGTTTACCTGTGTCACAACTCTTCTTGCGAGGAGCTACTTTTTATATTGGAACTACATTCTTCTTGCGCGACACCACTATGCATTTTATTCCGTTATGTCAGCTAGTTGTACATGATACGCTTTTTAAAATTGTGCTTTATTCTTGTTATAGAAGAAATTAGGTGTTTTATAAGAAAAAGATGTTTCTCTCAGTATATATAGTAACCACAGTTATTTAAAACGTTAATTTTTTGCAAAATAACTTAAAATTTCTGGGCGTTCCAAATAACAGGAGCATATATATATGAAGCAAATGATATAAGATATGATCTGGTAAAATATAGTCATAAATTGGTTTGAGAAGGAAATTATATATACAAGAAAAAACAGTTAGTTCCCTTTATACCATTACTTGAAACAACCATGACTTCTTCGAAAAATTACCTGCGGCTGGTGGGTTAGTATATATATCACCCCATATTTTTACCTGTGTTTACATGTATATAAAGCCTCGCAATTCAGTCTTACTAATGCAGATACATACATGATTGGAATTCCCAGTACTTCAATTGTATGTGCATGTTAGGTCATATATATTTAAATTAAGATTGATTCAAAACATAAATATATTAAATACAAAAACAACCTTAGGAATTTATCAGCCCAGAATAATAGATGCACATGCATGCCATTAGATTATTGTTTTTGCTGCGAACATTTATTCTCTACACAGTAAATGTACTTTTGGTAGCCATAAAAATAACTACTTTTGAATGTGTATAAAACAAAAGCAAATAATATTATTAGAAGGGCATTTATAATTACTCTTACCATTTCAAAATTATTATTTCCAGTACTTCAATTGTATGTGCATGTTAGGTCATATATTTAAATTAAGATTGATTCAAAACATAAATATATTAAATACAAAAAAGGATTTATCTGCCCAGAATAATATATGCACATGCATGCCACTAGATTATTGTTTTTGCTGCGAACATTTATTCTCTACACAGTAAATGTACTTTTTTAGCCATAATATTAACTAATTTTGAATGTGTATAAAACAAAAGCAAATAATATTATTAGAAGGGCATTTATATTTACTTTTACCATTTCAAAATTCTTATTCTTTTGCCAACATTATTAACCGCATAACTGAATGCGCTGCTCGGTGTAATTCATCACCTGGACGCTAAGATGCATTTAATTTTGGTTATTTAAATTCATGTGTTTACTGCAGGCATGAGTTAATTTACGACTAACTGAAATGTTGTTGTTTTAACAATATAATTACAGAATATATTGCTTTCCAATGTTTTTACTATTCAATCAATTGAAATGTCATATGAATATATATTAAAATTATGAATGATTTGTGTAAACTTTTAATGAGATCTTTCTTTATTCTTAATGCAAATGTTAACGTGCACATATCACACCATACTAAAATCATGTATGAAAATGAGCAGACCTCACCCGCTCTAAACGTTCAGCTGAGGAACATGAGCACGATGTATTCGTCTTCATTCCAAGTTTAAAAATTAAAGTTTAATATAAGGAATGCAATGAAAACATTACACATATACTTTAAATTGTGCTTTTCTTTCTCTGCAATGTACATGTCAGAGATTAAGGTCCATTTTATGTTTATCTAAATGATAAGGTAAATAATCTGACTACACTCACGAAAATGCAAAATAATACTGAAATGTTGAAGACAAAGATGTAAGCTTTCAAATGATGCTATAATATCAACAGTTAAATCAGCCTTCAGTTACCGTGGTCTTTTAAATTTAAACTTTAGGTAAAACGTTAGAAATGTAGTAATTGTTCACTGACTGCGATTATCTGATGAACCAGTAACAGAAAATTAAAAGAATATGAATTCCTAATATAAATCAAAGCAAAATCAGCAACATTAGGTTTCCGATGCCTGCTACGCTACTGTTTTTATATAATCATTTTATTTTTACTTATTTTCAAAGCTACATTAATACCCCAAATAATGATGTATGAAACATAATATTATTGCATATAACAAGCTCGCAAATAATATTTAAATTGTGTAATGCGCGCTTTTCTTCTCACAAAATTAGGTGTGAGCTGCTTTAATTGGATATCAGACTTTCACAGACCAAATATCATTTGTAAGTAAAAATTATTATTAACTAACATATTAAACATAAAAAAGGTGAAAAAATTAGTCCGTAATAATATTTTGAAAAGTTAATTAAAAACGCGAAAAATGAAATTCGCGGTAATTTCACTGCCGGCATCACGTTTATGTCTTCTCATGGCTTCTAATGTGATTATATATCTATAAAATGATATTCGTTGTGTAGGTAATATCAAAGCAAAAAGAACCATTATAAAAAGTATATTTTGCATGCCTTTTATTGTTCATTTTCATGTATTAAGTTTGTGCTGGGCTAAAATTTGACCACAAAAAAGATGGGTGGGCAGATTTGAACAAACGTCATTTTTGTTCTACCGCAGATATTTAATATCTGTAAATAGTGTTCCTTTGATATTATATTTAACTTGACAGGAAAGAAAGCCGGAATGAAAAATAAGCATAAATATGACGCAATATTATTTTTAAACTAAAAAAAAACAGAACATGAAAAAAAAGTTTTCTATCATTTCTCAAGACAACTAGATAGATAGTTCAGGGAATATGGGTGTCTGAATATCATCATGGACTTTACTCTGTGATGCAAACTTGTCAAAATGAACACTTTAAATTTGTCGACTTGTTTCAACCAACAGTTTGATCCTTAAAATCATTATTTATGGTCATATAATGCTGAAATGGCTTTGTTTTAAAGGATAAGTATAGTAGAAGACATCTAGATACATAATTAATGGTTTCTGGGTATCTGGGTATCATAATGGGCTTTTTGTTGTGTGATGCATACTTGTCGAAATGAACACGTTTCAAGTTTTCGACCTGATTCATCCAACGGTTTGACCCCTAAATTCATTATTTATGATGCTATCTTGCTAAAATAGACTGTTTTAAAGGATATGTATAGTAGAACAACTAGATATATAATTAAGGGTTTCTTGGTATCTGGGTATCATTATGGGCTTTTCTGTGTGATGCATACTTGTCGAAATGAACACTTTTCAAGTTTTCGACCTGTTTCATCCACCAGTTTGACCCCTAAAATCAATATTTATGATAATATCTTGCGCAAATAGGCTTTGTTTTAAAGGATAAGAATAGAAGAAGACAACTAGATAGATAATTTAGGGGTTCTGGGTATCTGGGTATCACCATGAGCTTTTCTGTGTGATGCACACTTGTCCAAATGAACACTTTTCAATTTGTCGACTTGTTCCATCCAACAGTTTGACCCTTAAATCATTATTTATGGTGATATCTTGCTGAAATAGACTTTGTTTTAAAGGATATGTTTAGTAAAAGACAACTAGATAGATAATTTAGGGTTTCTGGGTATCTGAGTATCATCATGGGCTTTTCTGAGTGAGCATACTTGCCGAAATGAACACTTTTCATATATCGGAATACCCATCTATATTATTGAAACATATCTTGGAAAAACACCGATTCCAAAATAATTATTGTGATACATGAACATTGTACAATAAAATTTTATAAAATTCGTAATGAGTTTAACCTATTGGAACAGTACGGTGATAATTTGTTGTGCATTCTTAAGAATATCATTGTTATCGTGATAATCAAGATAAAAGTAATATAAGAATAGTCATATTTTTAAATATATGTTTTAAATTATAACTTGAATATACAAATCAGTTTCCAATTCACTAATCACTTCTTTCTTAAATAATGCATAACTGAAATTCAAAAGAAATAAAAAGAATAAGAGCACCATTTGCTTTAAGCTCAAGAACCACTACACAAAAGGTTAAGAGTCCAAAGCTGCACATTTTATCATTGTTCACAAAAGACTTATTATTATATTATTTGTTTTCGTATTAGCAGTCTGAAAGAAAGTTAAACAGATGTAGCTGTAGAATATTGAACACGAAATAACTTTCATAACAGCAATTGCTTATCGGACGATCTGCAGATTTACAGGTCAGTGTGGCCTAATGTTTATTTTATGATCCTTCAAAGTCAAATCAGAGGGCAATGAACTTGATAGCATGCTGAGACTGTACTGACCAGTCTGGTTAAATAGGAAATTTCTTTGAAAACTTTACTTTAACTTTACCTTTATCAATGAAAATTTAAATACAAAGATGATTTATAAAAACAACCAAATCAATCTAGTAAGTTTGTCAAGCGTTCGTAAGATATAAGTAATTCTGAAATGTTTAGCTCGTATAAGAAATTGAAACAAAGTGATACGATTTTCCCGTCTTACATTCGTATTTTTCCTTAATGATATTTTTGCCTTGAATAAACTCAAATGTTAAAGGTATATTTACAATAGATGAAATTAAAATGTTTATTCTAACGTTCGCAGGTGATGCCGCTCTATTTGCTAGTTACAAACTGGAAGCATATACATGATGTAAAACCGATTAAGCGAATACTTTTAGATTTTCATAAAAGCAATGGTATGTTCGAATAAATAATTTAAAAAAGATTCGATTCGTATTAGATCTTTTAACACAAAAATACATATCAGCGTATGACAAGGAAATTGAAAAAGGAAGACATACCAATATCAGAAAGAAAATTTAGTATTGCAACATGAAACAAATACGAAAGCGAGTACCATTTCATTTTAGTCTTCCCTACATATAGAAATTAACGAATAAAACATTGTAAGCCTTATTTTAACAACTGGTCAAGTATTAAATAAATTTAAAAAACTTATGACAGGGAATTTGAAAACGACTTATAATATTGCGAAGTTTATTTGTTCAGCTGTAAAAGAAAGACAATAACATTTTGAAAATGATATTGTTAACATTCAGTTTTACTGTGCTTCTCAGATAAATGTCTATCATTTAATATAATTTTTCTGTTTGCTATAAGCACATTGTGTTTGTTCAATAAATGTGATTGTTGTTGTTGTTTTTGCTGCTTTACAGTAATTCTTCCTTTGCATATGATGTTTGTTTATAGACACTTCAGAATGATAAATATCACTTTATTTAATCTGGCTACGCAAACAGTTTAAGCCACTAGAAAGATTCTTATTATGTATACTTGACTACTGTGCATCGTTTTCCCGTAATAATGCTTCTTATTTACATACAAGTATGATAATTGTTGGCCCATACGCCGCTTTCAACAATATTCAAACCCATTCCGAGATTATGTTAAACTTCGTGCATTTTAGTGCATGGTAACTTTTTCTTCGTTTCCAGAACTATCTTCCTGACAATTAACTATGTAATGGTTGATCTAAATTCAATAAAACCTACTCGCTACTGCTAAGACAATTTAAGATCAATAACTTAAGATCAATAACTTTCTCTTCTTCTTTATTATCTGTTCTTTTGTTATGTTTTGTTACAACTACAAAGTTATTCTACCAGATCATGTCTTATGTATTTTGCTACATGAAAAACATGCTCAAAAGGGGTGTTTATACAGTGTTAAAAAGACAATAACAACAACAACTACTACTACTACTACTTCTACAATTATAGCAAAAGTAACAAAATCAACAACAACAACAACTACTACTACTACTTCTACTACTACTACTACTACTACTACTACTACTACTACTACTACAAAGTTATTTGACCAGATCATGTCTTATGTCATTTGATATATGTAAAACATGCTCAGAATTATGGGGTGATTTATATACACCACAATTTTTAAATATCCCACAGTAAAGGTTTTATATAGAAAAATGCCCCGTAATTTACCAGATCTCTTTGTTATAAAAACTTTATTAACTACATTATCTGTACCTTACCAAAACAATACAAAACGTCAACAGCAATAACAACAACTAGTACTACTAGTCCACAACAATAACAACAAATAGTACAACAACAACAACAACTACTACTACTACTACTAGTACTACCACCACAACCACCACCACCACCACCACCACCACCACCACCACCACTACTACTACTACTACTACTATTACTACTACTACTACTACAACTCCATTTATAAAAATGCCACGGTCGTGTGAAAAGGGCGCAAAGTCTGCTCTGCGTGTAATGTATATTTTATAGTGAATTAACATTACTCAATATACCAGTAGTCTTCTGTTTCTCCTATTCCAGTTACAGGTTCTTTGAACCAAATATGTCACATTTCTTTTATAAGATAACAGAATATATCAGACTGAAATACAAATTTAATAAAAACAAATTTATAAAGAATCTTTGCTAAATGTACAAATATTCTTTGCAATAACTGTTTTTATTTTCTAACTGAATGATTCTAACAGGCTGTCAACCGGGTCATCTCCAAAATATAGGAAAAATATAGGAATGTTTTTGCAACAAATATAGGAGTTTTCGGATGATTTTGAGGCAAAATATAAGAGTTTGGAACTCATAATAGTTTTATTTACTTGCACATATACAGATGATTTTCACCTGTGCATTTACTGTTTCTACAATTATCATGGTCCAAAATGTCCACTGTAAAAATGATGGAAACCATTTACTTTAACATCAGCATTATCAAGCACATCACCAGCATCTGAATGACCATTCAAACAAGGGGGAAATGCAGAAAATGCGTTAATAAAGCCGGATTTTTCATTTTTTGTTTGTCTTCTATGATATATAGTACTGTACACAGCATCGACCCATCCACTCGTAGTCATAATGCTTGGTGTAAAAATCTGGGTTACAATGTCCAAAAGGGTTCAGTCAAAAGTGACCCCAATGCCTTACTTTGGACAAACTCTATTGAGAACCTGTAGGCAATACATCATACAAAATTATATGCCCTTCACTACTCTAGAAGTTCGGAATAAACGATTTTTAACATGATTCCATTTATTTATTTAATCTGCATGGAACAGTACTACAGTCAAATAAGTTAGTTAACCTTAATAAAAAGAATATTGCTACAAGTTTCAAGAGAAATGATAAAAACGTATCAATTTATAACCATAATTGAACTTTTAATTCAAACTGCCATTGAATTTCTATACAAACGCAATAATTTTCAAAAACCAAAGCCTTCTTGGGAATAGGACATTATACCTGTTAGGCTCATTGAAGTTTAACATTAATTTAACTTAATTTATCCATTAAGTGGTTCAATAAAACAAGAGGGTCCATAGGACCCTGCGTCGCTCACCTGTCAACAACTGCTCAATGGTTGCAAGAGTTGAGTGCAAGTTTGGTAAAATCAAGTCAAAAATTAAAAAAAAAAATTAAGCTGCTATTGTGGAGAAAATGTAACTAGATGATGCTCTATACCAAATATCTAAGCTCTAGGCCTTACGGTTTCAGAGAAGAAGATTTTTTAAAGATTTACTATATAACACTATGTAATAAAACTAGTGACCCCCAGGGCGGAGCCATTTTTGACCCCAGGAGAATAATTTGAACAACTTTTGTAGAGGACCACTACATGATGAAACATACCAAATACCAAGGTTCTAGGCCTTGTGGTTTTAGAGAAGAAGATTTTTTAAAGTTTTCCCTTTATAAGTTTATGTAAAACAAGTGACCCCTGGGGTGGGGCCATTTATGACCCCAGGGGGATAGTTTGAACAATTTTGGTAGAGGACCACTAGATGATGCTGTATATCAAATATTTAGGCTCTAGGCCTTGTGGTTTTACAGAAGATTTTCATGTTTTTCCTATACAACTACATGTAAACCAAGAGAACCCTAGGGCGTGGCCGATTTTGGCCCAGGGGACATAATTTGAACACAATTTAGTAGACATCCATTAGACAATGCTACTTACCAAATATCTAAGCATTGTGGTTTGTGAGAAGAAGATTTTTAAAGATTTCCTATATAAGTCTATGTAAAATGAAGTGACCCCTGGGGCGGGGCTGATTTTGACCCCAGGGAAATAATTTGAACAATCTTTGTAGAGTTCCACTAGAGGGTGCTAAATGCCAAATATCTAAGCTCTAGGCCTTGTGTTTTCAGACAAGAAGATTTTTAAAGTTTTTCCTTTAGGTTGCTATGGCAACCAGAGTTCTGCATGGAATTGATTTCTTTGAACAACTTTGGAAGAGCTTTATGCAAGGAACATCCATGGCAAGTTTCATCAACTTTGGCCCAGGGGTTTAAGAGGAGATGTCGTTTAAATTAAAAGTTTACGGACGGACAGACGCCGGACAAATTGCGATCACAAAAGCTCACCTTGTCACTACGTGACAGGTGAGCTAAAAACACAATAATTTTAGAAAACTATGCAAATATTTTGCAGATTATCCTAATAAAAACATTTTAAAGTTGTCTCAATTTATTGAACAAATAGTTGTTGCACATTTTTTAGACAATATTGTTTTTATTACCTCCCTTTATTTGACTTTGCCTTTGAATCGTATTGTTTTTGTCAAGACACCTTCTTTTGCATACACTCTTTTCCAACAGAGTTTGATAACACTCTTTTCAAACTAGAAAACTGCACACAAAAGTCAGCTGAAGAATTCTTGTTCACAGTCAAGCATGTTTTTCCAAGGGGTCCATCTCGACATTTTAGACGGCCATATACACTATACCCAAATATAAGCTCTCTAGTCCTTGCAGTTGGTGAATAAAATTTAATGATCTTTAACATTTTTTGCATTTGGTTGCAACTGCAACAAGAATTCTGCATAGAAGTGAAAACTTGTTTTTGTTAGGTAGGCCTTAATACACAGAAACCTGCTACAAAGTTGTTAGAGAATCAGATTAAAACTTAAATAAATGCCACCTGCCAAGTTTTCACCAATCTAAAAGTTGAGTTTTGTACTAGAAATAAAAAGAAGAAAGCAAAAGCAGTATCAAAGCAATATTTACTCTCTTCATCAATCGGCAAAACAAATACTAAAAAATATAGGAACATACATAAAAATATAGGAGAAATATAGGAATATAGGAGGCTTTTCAAAATATAGGATTCTGATCCAAAATATAGGAGAAATATAGGAATATAGGAATCGGTTGACAGCCTGTTCTAATAGAAATTGCTCATATCTTGCACTTCGCTATAATAAAAGTCTTTCTTCAGATTGTTTCTATTGTGCATTGGAAAATAATCGGTCTAAGACTTGTCTACTAAAGCCTCATAAAACTTTAAACTGTGCACACCGTTTTGTCTTGAGATCGACGAGCATGTATGTTTTACCCACTAGTGGCTGTGAAAAGCCCGTTGTCATTTCTTTTGTCGACAATATGCCTGTTCCAACAGCCATTCCAAAGGATCATGATATTACAAACTCCTTTCGATATAATGGTAAGAATTTAAAATATTTCAGAGTGTAAAATATTATTCACCATTTTCTCCATATATACTTATTTGAAAGCACGTGCGACCAATGTAGATCCAGATCATCTGGCATGGATGCTTTATCAGAAATAATCTAGTGAATTTCGATCCTCATTAGAGGGCAAGGATCTGTCGTCTGATCTAGATCTATCTACTCTGTTCACTCATGCAATAAAGGTGTTTCAATGCAGTAAAGGGTTAAAGTTTTTTTTCTTGCAAATGTAGAATTATTCAATTACCGAATTTCATTTATGGTCAAGAAACTTTGTTGTGTTTCAATTTAAACTAGTAACAGCTGTTTGTTTGGCAGATCAAATGCATCTTAAGGTACGAATTTTCTAATTTTTCATGAAATTTGGTTGGGTATTTATTGACGATGACCCCAGCATGAATCCGCAAACAGTTTTTGATTAATCCAATAGTTGTTTAGATATTTACTTTCAAAGTTAGCTATCAATGCAATTTTTCTGCAATGACGTCAACGACGCTCGTCAAACACGTTTTCGTGGCTGGCTGGAAATTGGATTTTTCATTTTCATCCGGTGATTTAACATATTGTGACTAGTTTTGACAACGTTGTGTACCGTTAAATGCCGTTTTCGCGTTAAAATAAATAGACCCTAATCCTGCTAGCTGGCTGGTTTGATTTCTTATGTCCAACTTCCGATCACTACATTTTATCGCTGATTCAACGCATCATTACTGCTTTTTCCCCATGTCAACAATCAAATGAAACAACAACAATCGCTACGCCTACGGCGGTTTTTGTCTATTGCGATGATATTAGATTTGAAACAATGTAGAAGCTTATTAACCTTAATTTTTGGATCGAGTTTTATTTTAATAAATAAGAAGACTTGCAATGAAAAAGCGACCATTCGTCAATGCATTTGTCATGTCTTGGACCCTGATCTGTGATACGTTGACCTCGGTATCACATTCTTATAAATTGATGACGAAACGGGCTCACAACGCATGGTAAAGGGACGTTACGGGTTCTCATTTTTGTTTATTGTTAGTGGTGTCTTTTTTGAAACTGATCATTTTATTAACCATGCTCTCTCCTTTTCTCTTCTTCTTGACTGTGTGGGGAGGCTGTTTTTTTTGTGAATGTGGCGATTCCTGATATGCATATTTCTATTTAACCTGTGTCAACTTCACCCAGAATGTTCTAGTCTCTAGATGGTTGTGTGAGTTTTGGTTAAATGTCTAATCAATGCGCTCGTTACCGTTAACGCTCGCTAGGTGTTACTGCTCCTACTCTTACTTCTGCTTCTACTTCAACAACAACAACAACAACAACAACAACTTCCACTACTATTTTAACTACAATTACTACTACTAGTAAATTCAAACAAACATATAACATGATGTTAATTTAGGCTTGAATTATGCATGGTTGTTTCAAGAAGTTGGAAACGAGAATATTTTTATATCATTAGTGAAGCAAAGACTGAAAGATGTTTTTGCTGAAAACTGGACGGCAGAATTGAATACATCGACTAGAGCCTCAACATTTAGACTTTTTGCAAACTTTAATTTCTCAAAATATTGAGTACAAGTTAAAATTCAAAAATATAGATCAGCGATGACAAGATTAAGATTATCTTTGCACAGACTAGCGATAGAAACAAGATGGTGGCATAAACCGCAAGCAATACCTCGAAATGAACGAAAATGCATTTTATGTTATAGTTTAGAAGACGAATTTCATTTCTTACTCGAATGTGAACTTTATAAAGATCGATAAAACCATATTTCCGCAAAAGACCAAACATTCCAAAATTTATTGAACTGTTTTCATGCGAGGACCAATCAATTAATTTGAATCTGGCAATTCACATTGACATCAAATGAATTTTTATATTAAACTACAGTCACTTTACTCCAAGAAAAGGACTATTTTATATTTTAGTCTTAAAATTGAAAATGATATACTTGATTTGTTTGTATTATCTGATATCATTTCTACGATTTTCCAGGCTTTGTTAATGTCGACTTTTTATATTTAATATGACCGCCACTGACCACTGACCATTTCATTTCATGTGTCATTTTTGGTATTGTAAATATGCATATTATCGTCTACTTACAGGCATTGGCCTTTTGTTCAAGAAAGATATTCATATTCATAAATATACAAAATGTATGCCTCATATGTGGGTACAAGTCGGAATAAGCACATATTATGAATAACATCCACAACAACAACAACAACAACTTCCACTACTATTTTAACTACAATAACTACTACTAGTACATTCCAAGTTTTTTTTCCACCAGATCATGTTTTATATCATTTTCTACATGAAAAATAAGCGCAGAAAAAAGGGGTGTTCTATAAACACACCATTTTTTCACACCCCACAGTGATGGTTTAATATAGAAAAATGCCCCGTAATTGATCGTATCTCTTAGTTACCTTCGCTATATGTATAAAATATAAACAGAGTAAGGGCTTTTAATTGATAGGGCATATATTATTAAATGTGCGAATGCTAAACTTATTAAACAAACATATAACATGATGTTTAGCGATATCGAAAGAAATGATGATATTTCAAATTGGGCTAAAACGGATAAATTCTTTCTTTATAATTTAGGCTTGAATTATTCATGGTTGTTTCAAGACGATGGAAACGAGAATATTTTATATCATTAGTGAAGCATAGACTGAAATATATTTTACTCATATCTGGATGGCAGAATTGAATACATCGACTAGAGCCTCAACATTTAGACTTTTTGCAAACTTTAATTTCTCAAAATAGTGAGTAAAAGTTAAAATTCAAAAATATAGATAAGCGATGATAAGATTAAGATTATCTTTGCACAGACTAGTGATAGAAACAAGACGGTGGCATAAACCGCAAGCAATACCTCGAATTGAACGCAAATCCATTTTATGTTATAGTTTAGAAGACGAATTTCATTTCTCACTCGAATGTGAACTTTATAAAGATCGATAAAACCATATTTCCGCAAAAGACCAAACATTCCAAAATTTATTGAACTGTTTTCATGCGAGGACCAATCAATTAATTTGAATCTGGCAATTCACATTGACATCGAAATGAATTTTCATATTAAACTAAAGTCTCTTTACTCCAAGAAAAGGACTATTTTATATTTTAGTCTTAACATTGAAAATGATATACTTGATTTGTTTGTATTATCTGATATCATTTCTATGATTTTCCAGGCTTTGTTAATGTCGACTTTTTATATTTAATATGACCGCCACTGACCACTGACCATTTCATTTCATGTGTCATTTTTGGTAATGTAAATATGTATATTATCGTCTACTTACAGGCATTGGCCTTTTGTTCAATTAAGATATTCATATTCATAAATAAACAAATGTATGCCTCATATGTGGGTACAAATCGGAATAAGCACATATTTTGATTAACATCCACAACAACAACAACAACTTCCACTACTATTATAAACTACAATAACTACTACTAGTACATTCAAAGTTTTTTTTCACCAGATCATGTTTTATTTCATTTGCTACATGAAAATTAAGCGCAGAAATAAGGGATGCTTTATAAACACACCATCTTTTTTTCACACCCCACAGTGATGGTTTTATATAGAAAAATGCCCCGTAATCGACCGGATCTCTTAGTAACCTTCGCTATATGTATAAAATATAAACGGAGTCAGGGCTTTTAATTCATAGGGCATATATTATTAAATGTGCTAGTGCAAAACTTATTAAACAAACAAATAACATGATGTTAAGCGATATCGAAAGAAATGATGGTATTTCATATTGGGTAAACACGGATTAATTCTTTCTTTAAAATTTAGGCTTGAATTATTCATGGTTGTTTCAAGAAGTTGGAAACAATAATATTTTATATCATTAGTGAAGCAAAGACTGAAATATGTTTTTACTCATATCTGGATGGCAGAATTGAATACATCGACTAGAGCCTCAACATTTAGACTTTTTGCAAACTTTAATTTCTCAAAATATTGAGTACAAGTTAAAATTCAAAAATATAGATCAGCGATGACAAGATTGAGATTATCTTTGCACAGACTAGCGATAGTAACAAGACGGTGGCATAAACCGCAAGCAATACCTCGAATTGAATGCAAATCCATTTTATGTTATAGATTAGAAGACGATTTTCATTTCTCACTCGAATGTGAACTTTATAAAGATCGATAAAACCATATTTCCGCAAAAGACCAAACATTCCAAAATTTATTGAACAGTTTTCGTGCGAGGACCAATCAATTAATTTGAATCTGGCAATTCACATTGACATCGAAATGAATTTTCATATTAAACTAAAGTCTCTTTACTCCAAGAAAAGGACTATTTTATATTTTAGTCTTAACATTGGAAATGATATACTTGATTTGTTTGTATTATCTGATATCATTTCTATGATTTTCCAGGCTTTGTTAATGTCGACTTTTTATATTTAATATGACCGCCACTGACCACTGACCATTTCATTTCATGTATCATTTTTGGTAATGTAAATATGTATATTATCGTCTACTTACAGGCATTGGCCTTTTGTTCAATTAAGATATTCATATTCATAAATAAACAAATGTATGCCTCATATGTGGGTACAAATCGGAATAAGCACATATTTTGATTAACATCCACAACAACAACAACAACTTCCAATACTATTATAAACTACAATAACTACTACTAGTACATTCAAAGTTTTTTTTCACCAGATCATGTTTTATTTCATTTGCTACATGAAAATTAAGCGCAGAAATAAGGGATGCTTTATAAACACACCATCTTTTTTCACACCCCACAGTGATGGTTTTATATAGAAAAATGCCCCGTAATCGACCGGATCTCTTAGTTACCTTCGCTATATGTATAAAATATAAACGGAGTCAGGGCTTTTAATTCATAGGGCATATATTATTAAATGTGCTAGTGCAAAACTTATTAAACAAACAAATAACATGATGTTAAGCGATATCGAAAGAAATGATGATATTTCATATTGGGTAAACACGGATTAATTCTTTCTTTATAATTTAGGCTTGAATTATTCATGGTTGTTTCAAGAAGTTGGAGACAATAATATTTTATATCATTAGTGAAGCAAAGACTGAAAGATGTTTTTACTCATATCTGGATGGCAGAATTGAATACATCGACTAGAGCCTCAACATTTAGACTTTTTGCAAACTTTAATTTCTCAAAATATTGAGTATAAGTTAAATTCAAAAATATAGATCAGCGATGACAAGATTGAGATTATCTTTGCACAGACTAGCGATAGAAACAAGACGGTGGCATAAACCGCAAGCAATACCTCGAATTGAATGCAAATCCATTTTATGTTATAGATTAGAAGACGATTTTCATTTCTCACTCGAATGTGAACTTTATAAAAATCGATAAAACCATATTTCCGCAAAAGACCAAACATTCCAAAATTTATTGAACTGTTTTCATGCGAGGACCAATCAATTAAATTGAATCTGGCAATTCACATTGACATCGAAATGAATTTTCATATTAAACTAAAGTCTCTTTACTCCAAGAAAAGGACTATTTTATATTTTAGTCTTAACATTGGAAATGATATACTTGATTTGTTTGTATTATCTGATATCATTTCTATGATTTTCCAGGCTTTGTTAATGTCGACTTTTTATATTTAATATGACCGCCACTGACCACTGACCATTTCATTTCATGTGTCATTTTTGGTAATGTAAATATGTATATTATCGTCTACTTACAGGCATTGGCCTTTTGTTCAATTAAGATATTCATATTCATAAATATACAAATGTATGCCTCATATGTGGGTACAAATCGGAATAAGCACATATTTTGATTAACATCCACAACAACAACAACAACTTCCACTACTATTATAAACTACAATAACTACTACTAGTACATTCAAAGTTTTTTTCACCAGATCATGTTTTATTTCATTTGCTACATGAAAATTAAGCGCAGAAATAAGGGATGCTTTATGAACACACCATCTTTTTTCACACCCCACAGTGATGGTTTTATATAGAAAAATGCCCCGTAATCGACCGGATCTCTTAGTTACCTTCGCTATATGTATAAAATATAAACGGAGTCAGGGCTTTTAATTCATAGGGCATATATTATTAAATGTGCTAGTGCAAAACTTATTAAACAAACAAATAACATGATGTTAAGCGATATCGAAAGAAATGATGATATTTCATATTGGGTAAACACGGATTAATTCTTTCTTTATAATTTAGGCTTGAATTATTCATGGTTGTTTCAAGAAGTTGGAAACAATAATATTTTATATCATTAGTGAAGCAAAGACTGAAATATATTTTTACTCATATCTGGATGGCAGAATTGAATACATCGACTAGAGCCTCAACATTTAGACTTTTTGCAAACTTTAATTTCTCAAAATAATGAGTATAAGTTAAAATTCAAAAATATAGATCAGCGATGACAAGATTGAGATTATCTTTGCACAGACTAGCGATAGAAACAAGACGGTGGCATAAACCGCAAGCAATACCTCGAATTGAATGCAAATCCATTTTATGTTATAGTTTAGAAGACGAATTTCTTCTACTACTAGTACATTCAATTTTTTTTCTTCACCAGATCATGTTTTATACCATTTGCTACATGAAAAATAAGCGCAGAAATAAGGGGTGCTTTATAAACACACCATCTTTTTTCACACCCCACAGTGATGGTTAAATATAGAAAAATGCCCCGTAATCAACCGGATCTCTTAGTTACCTTCGCTATATGTATAAAATATAAACGGAGTCAGGGCTTTTAATTCATAGGGCATATATTATTAAATGTGCTAGTGCTAAACTTATTAAACTTAAAATTAATGTATCTAAAACTAAACTTTGTGTTTTTGAAAGCAGAAAAGAGACTTACCGTGCTGAAATTTTTATAAACGGAAATGTTATTGAGCAAGTAGATTGTTTTACCTACCTAGGTATTAAATTTCACTACACTGGAAATATGATTCACGCTACAAAAGCCCTATCAGATCAGGCATTAAAAGCTTATTACAGTTTATTATCCCTTTTCGAAAGAGTTATGTTTGACATTAAAAGCAAGTTATACCTTTTTGATTGCATGGTTGCACCAATCTTGCTATATGGATCAGAAGTTTGGGGAGTATATAATTTCAAAGACATTGAAAAAATAGATAGATATTTTATTTCGTAATAAGCCATAATGGCCCATGAACAAATATACATAGAACAGAAACAGTAAAACATGTGACATGGTAAGCAATTAAAGACAATCATGTATTACAAATTTTCAAACTTAAACAATCATGTATCTGAAAAAGGTAACAATAAGTACATCCATGCAAAGTTTTGGGAGAGACAGATGAGTTTTATGTATTTTACAATTTTTATTAAACATTTCTGTGGTATCAAAAGTATTTCAAAATATTTTGTCGTGTTTCAAATGCTTTAAATATGTATGTTGAAAGTTTTGTTATTACTGTCTTATTTGTCGCGTTTATCAGTTCTACAAATTTTATAAAGTTTGGCCGAACCCAATAATATGGTTTAATTAACTCTTTCCTTAAGTCCGCGTATATAGGGCATTCGATGACAAAATGAAACTCATCTTCAAGTTTATTACAAAAAGGACATTTTCTTTCGTTAACCGGAATCCTATAAGGTTTGGTCCAACGCCCTGTTTCAATTTCAAGTCTATGAGAAGATAATCTCAACTGCGTTAGTGCTTTTCTAAATTTCGGTATCTTGATTATGTCTAAAATTAATATGCTTTGTATTCAAAATTTGCGATTTCTTTATAAAATAACGATCTCGATGAATTGTGTAACTGTTCATTCCAGGTCTGAAGGTACGTATCTTTAACTCTTTGTTTGAATAAATTTAGAAATAATTTGTTATTCCCGACACCCTGACTTAACCATGCTTCATAAAAACCTAATCGTGATAGCAAATCTTTAACATTCGAAGCCCAGTTTCTTATGTTTGGTCTATTATTAGTTTGATCTACTAAGAAGTTATACACAATTTTGGGGTATTTCGTATCAGCCATTGAACATAATTTCATCCAATATCTGACTATATTAATCTGCCATAAAACGTTTAACGGTAGTCTCCCAGTTTCGCCATAAACGAAATTATTTTGTGTGCAAAGTTTAACTCCTAACAAGCGCTTACAATAACTAAGATGTACTCTCTCACAATGACTACCTTTATTAAAACCCGTTACTTCTGAAGAATAATTGAAAATTGGTAAAATTAACTTATCAAATAGGTCAAACTGAATTTTCGGTGATATATATGTAAACTTATATAGATATTTATTCATCTGAAATAATGCCTTTAAGGCTTGACCTGCTGTTGTTTTATCGTTTTCATTAAACGCCCCGCCAGAAGAAAAGACTACACCAAGGTATTTAAATTTACTGACAATTTCTATAGGTGAACCCTGATAGAAAAACATTAGATTTTGCGGAAGCCTTCCAGCGTTCCTGAAAATCATTATTTTTGTTTTCTGTGTGTTAACAACAAGTTTCCACCTATCGCAATAACTAGCTAAAATGTTTAAAGAATTTTGCAAACCTTCAGCGCTTTTAGCAAAAAGAATTAAATCGTCCGCATACAGTAGAACACAAAGTTTTAAAGTACCAATGTCAATACCATCTGCCCCTTCTAGTAACAGCGTTTCTTCTAAATCGTTTAAAAACATACTAAAGAGAAAAGGGGACAGACACTCCCCTTGTCTTACTCCTAAATCGCAAACAAAGCTGTCACTTAGTTCATTCATAAACCTAACTTTTGACCTTACATTTTCATACATTGATTTTATTACGGAAAGCATTTTCCCTCTAACACCCATTTTAATTAGTTTATACCATAAATTGTCTCTTACGACGAAATCAAATGCCTTTTTAAAGTCAACAAAGGCACAGAATAATGGTTCACTTCGATTTAAACAATGTGAAACTAATGTATTTAAAATGAAAATATTGTCAACTGTCCCCATCCCTGTTCTAAATCCTGATTGTGCTTCTACATAAACATGATATTTTTCAGCCCATATTGTAAGTCTGTTATTTAAAACTCGCGAGAAAAGTTTACCAAAAGTACTAAGAAGAGGTATGCCCCTATAGTTTCCTATGTCCCCAAGGCTACCACCCTTATATAAAGGTATAATAACACCCTCAGTCCAGGCTACTGGAAAATATCCTCTACTAAAACAAACATCAAACAGTGTACATAGATATGACGATATATAATTAATACCATGCTTAAAAAGTTCATTAATAATGAGATCAGGGCCTCCACTCTTATTATTACGTAATTGTTTTATGGCTTTTGAAATTTCGTCTACATTGATTTTTACTTCTAATTCTTCAAACATAACTTGGAATTCTTGATTAACAAATCTATCATTGAAATAAATAACATCTTCATCAGGTTGATAAAAAATCCCTTCGGGGTTATTAATTGCTTTAAAATATCGCGCAAAACTTTCAGCTGAGAGTGAACTTGGGTACTTAACATGCGAAATATCTTTAAGCATATTCCAGTACTTTTTAGCATTAACCTGTCTCATTCGAAGTAGTGTATCTGTTTTTTTCTTTTCTGAATGAATAACGTTTTCTTCGTATTAAAGCTTTATATTCTGATCTGGATTTACACAAATTAATTCTATTTGTATTTGATTTTTCAGACCTGTAAATGTTAATACATATTAAGTTTTGTAAATCTTTGCTAGGTGTAAAAGCCCAAACCCCAAACTACGCAGTTTATGGTGAACTGGGAAGATTTCCACTTTATTTGGTAGCAAAAGAAAGGGCAAGTAAATTTTGGCTAAAAATAAAAAAGAACGTTCACTCTCCTATTTGTAATATATATACTGATCAAGTAAACTCTAATTATAATAACTGGTGTAAAAGAATGTCTGATTTTGTGAACAACTTAGGATTCCCATTTTTACATAATGAATTTAACGTTCAAGCTAACTATTATCCAATACTAAAACAGCGCATTAGAGATCAGTTTATACAAAACTGGAATGAAGGTATCAATTCTATGTCAAAATTAGAATATTATAGATTGTATAAAACTGTATTTGGGTTTGAAGATTATCTTAGTATAGTTAAAAACGAAAGGTTGTGTAAATTAATGGCATGTTTCAGATTATGTTCACATACCCTTGCAATCGAAACTGGCAGGTGTACTGGAACCACCAGAAATGATAGAATTTGTCAGTTATGTACTCAAAATGTTGTTGAATCTGAATTTCATTTTCTTTTATGTTGTAACAGATATTCGGATATTAGGTCAAAATATTTTAAGGTAACGTCATGGCCCACCAAAAACAGATTTGTAACACTAATGTCATCTAAAAATAAGTGTACTATTCTAAACATATGTAAATTCTTAAGAGAGGCTTTTAAAACACATTCTTGTATCCTTGAAATTGTGTAACTGTTTCTTGTATTGTAATTCACGATATTATATTGCTAAAATGTTTGTATATTGTATGTATGCATGTTGTTCGTGCTGCTATTTTGTGATAGTTTATGTGATTGCTGTATTTTGTATGACTGTTTCATGAGCCAAAGGCATAACTTTGCCGAGAGCTGAATAAAAACTTGAAACTTGAAACTTGAATTAAACAAACATATAACATGATGTTAAGCGATATCGAAAGAAATGATGATATTTCAAATTGGGTTAAAACGGATAAATTCTTTGTTTATAATTTAGGCTTGAATTATTCATGGTTGTTTCAAGAAGTTGGAAACGAGAATATTTTATATCATTGGTGAAGCAAAGACTGAAAGATATTTTTACTCATATCTGGATGGCAGAAATAAGGGGTGCTTTATATACACAACACCATTTTTGTACACCCCACAGTTATGGTTTAATATGGAAATATGCCCCGTAATTGACCGGATCTCTTAGTTATCTTTGCTATGTGTATTTAATATAAACAGTCAGGGCTTTTCATTGATGGAGCATATATATACAAATGTATGCCTCATATGTGGGTTTAAATCGGAATAAGCACATAATTTTATGAACGTCAACAGCAACAAAAACATCATCTTACTGCTTAAAAATAAAAAAAGTCCAAAATTTCTATTTACACTGATGCCTATTTGGTAAACTTGTGTAGATTTAAAAGTTCCTTGTGTTACTTTTGATGATAGGAATTCAGTATTTAAAAAAGACAATAATACTGCAACACCAACAACAGCAACATACTACAATTATCAAAACCACAACAACAATAATAACCCCTACCACCACTTCTACTACTATTAAACTGTTACTTCTACTACTACTACTACTTCTACTGCTGCTATTGTTGCTGCCCCTACTATTACTTCTGCTTTTTTCAGCAACAAAAACAACTTCTACTACTTCTACTACTACTACACCTTCTACTAATACTACTAATAATTCTATTTATACTAAGTTACTACCACCACAACAATTCAGTTTTTATATTTTACGAGATCTTACCTTAAATCATTTGCTACACGAAAACCATATACGGATGTTTATTATCTTTACAAGGTCAGCAACAACAACTATAATTATAACAAAACAACAACAACAAAAACAACTACAACTACTTCGACGACTACTACTACTACTATAACTTCCATTACTTCTGATATGTTGCTGATCCTACTACTACTTCTGCTTTTCAGAAGCAGCAACAGCAGCAACTATTACGACTACAACAACAACAACTACTACTACTACTACTACTACTACTACTACTACTACTACTACTACTACTACTACTACTACTACTACTACTACTACTACTACTACTACTACTACTACTACTACTACTACTACTACTACTATGTTATTTTTACCAAATCATGTCTTATGTCATTTGTTTCATGAAAAACATTCTCAGAAAAAAGGGGTGTTTTATACACACCACAATTTTTTCACACCCCACAGTTAAAGTTCAATATCGAAAAATGCCCCATAATTGACCAAATCTCTTTGATTTAAGAAATTGATAAACTTCGCTATGTGTTATTAATATAAATGCCAAACATTGTCAGGGCTATTCATTAATGGAAAAATATATATACACATTTACACATTTATGCATCGGTTGTTCTGTAGACCATAACAAAAACATCATAACAACGTCAACAGCAACAACAATAACAACAACTACTACTAATTCTGCTAATTCAATAATAAGAAATGTACAATATTTCTATTGACAGTGATGCATATTTAGTAAATCAGTGTTTATTTGGCTGATGATCTTAAATTCTGATCGAGTTCCTTATGAAACTTTTGACACAAAAAAGACCACAACATGAATATTCTTGACATTAAATATATTGATAGTAAACGATATGGTCACCATATTCTTCTAGATAATTGATACTAATGCAACAACTGCTATCTATATTTGCTACCGATTTATGTGGCAAATATATATAAATATAATATATGCCTCGCATTTGGGTTTAAAATGGAAATAAAATATCCAACTACAACTGCTACTACTACAACTGCTACTGCTATTGTTGCTGCACCTACTACTACTTTTCCTACTTCAGCAACAACAACACCAACAAATAAGCTCTTTTGGAAATGTTATACAGTATATATATTATATATGCCACACATATGGGTCTTAAAAGTGCACCACATATTTAGGTTCTATATAGACACCCCATAAATGCCACAACTTATAATAACAATATATATATATACATATACATAGAGAGAGAGAGAGAGAGAGAGAGAGAGAGAGAGAGAGAAAGAGAGAGAGAGAGAGAGAGAGAGAGAGAGAGAGAGAGAGAGAGAGAGAGAGAGAGAGAGAGAGAGAGAGAGAGAGAGAGAGAGAGAGAGAGAGACGAAGTTAAGATTTTAGAATGCCTTGCAAGGAGAAGGTATCCCCAGGAAAAGGGTTTTCTTTGGGGGATATATTGCTTCAGAAAATGGGGCTTGGTATTTTTTATGGGGGTTCAACTGTTAGAATTGCGTTTTTACAGAAAGAAATTAAGGGCTAGGCATTTTTGAGAGTTGAATTTCTTAAAATTGCGTTTTCGAGCGTTCCAAATAACAGGAGTATAAAGGCGACGAAATGGGTCAAACATGCATTAAAATTACCTGATCAATGAAATATTTGTAGCATTGAAATAAATCATGCAAAGAAGGATAATGACTCACCAGACAGATAATCACGATTTATTCCATACGGAATAACCACAATAGTTAAATTCCATATGTTGGATTCAATCCGTTTGCTGCATCCACCGCAATCGTAGTAAGCATGCTGTTATAAGTGACGGAGATATGTATGCGTCGCCTTTATACTCCTGTTGTTTGGAACGCACCCGAAAAAGAGCAATTTTGAGAAAAAAAACATGAAATTTTAATACACTTTAACCCCCAAAATAGCCAAGCCCCATTTTCTGAAGCAATATATCCCCCAAAGAAAACCCTTTTCCCGGGGAAACCTTTCCCTTACAAGGCATTTTTTATTGTAAACTTCGCCTCTCTCTATATATACTCCTGTTATTTGGAACGCAATGGCAATTTTAAACAAAATGCTTATACATGCAATTACAAACAAACACATGCAACATAACTCAGTCAGATCTTTCCAATTAGCAGACGTTATAAATTTCTCGACCAGCGGTCAGCTCTTATCATTTCAACTTAATATGCCATAAAGTTTAAATTATGTGGCGTTAGCATGTCTGTAAAATCGCACCAAGGTGTTTCCCTGGCATTAATGGCTCTATTACAACTGTAATCATTGATCTGCCCCGTGGCCCACAGAGTTTAAAAATAACTAGAGAGTTATGGCTGCGTCTTACAGTAGACAGATTTATGAAAAATGGAGAGAAATTCATGATATTATTGGTGAAGCAAATCAGTGGCCTCTACGAATAAGACAATTATTTTGGACTTGGAATATAAAACAATTTGACAGAATAATTTTAGCATCATTTATTTACGTAAATGGATTAAATCCGGCTGTAATTATTGAATGGGCAAGACTCTTGAACCTAGGGAGAGACGAATCTGCATACCGCCACTTCAAATGAAGCGCTTTTCAGATTGTTTGAATCCGGAAGAAACTACAATCTATATGCTTACAACGTTTCCAATAATCGATACGAATATCTTGATGGTCGAGTTAGATCGTATGTACACAGAAGTCTCCGACATTAAGCAGGTATGTTTGACCAAATTCGTCGCCTTCATACTCCTGTTATTCGGAACGCTCGCGGAAATTGATTATTTTTCTGTATAAAACGCAATTTTAAGACACTTCAACCCCCAAAAATGCCAAGCCCCATTTTCTGAAGCAATATATCCCCCAAAGAAAACCTTTTTCCCGGGGATACCTTCCCCTTGCAAGGCATTGAAGAATGTAAACTTCGCCTGTCTATATATATATACTCCTGTTATTTGGAACGCATACGAAAAAAAGTAAATTAGAGACAAAAATGCAATTTTAAGACACATCAACCCCCAAAAATGCCAAGCCCCATTTTCTGAAGCAATATATCCCCCAAAGAAAACCCTTTTCCCGGGGAAACCTTCCCCTTGCAAGGCATTGTAGAATCTAAACTTCGCCTCTATATATATACTCCTGTTATTTGGAACGCCCAGAAATTCTTAGTTTTTTGCAAAAAAGATATCGTTCCAAATGACAGTAGTATAATATAATTGTGATTTTTCTTATAAAAACAATAAATTTCTTCTATGACTGGAATAAAGCGAAATTAAGCGTATTAAATAGAACATTACGGAATAAATTGCATAGTGGTGTCGCGCAAGAGTTCCACTACAGAAAATAGTTCCTATCAAGTAGTCCCAAAGGTAAACATGGTTGTAGGGTAGTGCAATATTAATTTGGAACGCGTTCCAAATAACAGGATAATGCCAAAATGAACTGTTATAACATATTCCACTGACTCTATCTAGTAGTGTAGTCACTGGGACACCATAGTGCCTTGATGCACCTCTAATGGACATTTTAGACTCTCTCACAGCATTATAAGCCTCAGTCATACTGTCAGAAGTGTAAGATCTGTATGGACCTCTAGCTGTTGACTGGGCCTGCAATGAATATTTATGAAATCTGAAGGCTGCAATTCAATAAATAAATATTTTCTGAGAAAAAATCAATACATGCAAGTAAGGATCCCTAGGTAACACGGTGCCTATCCATATCGGCTGTTTCTTTGCGAAATTCGCTATATCGGCTGTTTCTTTGCTTCGGCAACGGCTATTCTCTGCTAATAACAATGGATGGAGAGCATATGTCAGAGATTCCAGATGCAAATGTTACAGATATAAGGTATATTGTTCAAAAAAGGTTGTGCACGGAACATTAGAATGTCTAAACTATGCATTGTAGTGTTTACTTTTTAAATGTCGGCGATTGTGGCCGAAATCTCGATGAAACTAGTTGAAGATACACAGACGTAGAGCAAAGATCCAGCTTTTCTGCAGTCTATAACGAGTGTTTGCTATGATATCTAACGTATCAAGCGATATATTATATTGATTTCTTCAATATTCTTCCTAACAATACTTACAAATAGGTAGAAATATTAATAGATTTATCCAAAACCCTTTACTTTCGGTTTAATTGGGGCGGCGGCGGCCTCTCTGCTCACCAGTTTTTGATGCACAGGCTGACTCTCTGCATTGCGCAGAGGTAGGCTCAACGATAATGAATACTTAGGCACCTGTTTACTCACTGTATTATTGACAATTTATAATTTTGTCAGTGCATTCTCCTTATTAGAATGTAAATTAACGTTACATGAGCAGGGGACTTCGAAGTTCCATTCATATTTCTCCCTAGTAGTTGAACCTTTTCTATAAAATGATCATTTGGTTGTATAGCCTTACATAATATTATCTGAACAATTTTCTTTAAAATCACTTTTTATACGCCCGTCGAAAATAGGTCGTATTATGGGAACACCCATGGCGGCCAGGCGAGCGGCGTCCAACCTCTGGGCGGCGTCCACAGCGATGTCCGCTCAATAACTTAAACAGTTGTTAACCGATCTTCATGAAACTTAAGAAAGATGTTTGTGTTCATAGTATCTCGGCCATATTCGATAACCAGCGAAATCGCTCAAGCCACTACAGAGGTTGGACGCCCGCTCGCCTGGCCGCCATGGGTGTTCCCATAATACGGCCTATTTTCGACGGGCGTATAAAAAGTGATTTTAAAGAAAATTGTTCAGATAATATTATGTAAGGCTATACAACCAAATGATCATTTTATAGAAAAGGTCCAATGTAACGGACTACTAGGTAGAAATATGAATGGACGGACGGATGGATGTTCAGGTGGATAAAAGGACGAATGAACGGAGAGAGGGAGGAAGGGATGAAAGAAAAACGACCGACGAACGATCGGTTGATGGAAAACGGACGATGAACAAACGGACGAACGAATGAACCGGCGAATAAACCAATAAATGGGCAAGTGGAGTTCTGTGCTAAAACTGCAATATAGAATGTTCATAGGCTATACATATCAAATAAGTGTTTTGACCTTGTTAAAGTTTTGTAAAGCTTTATTATTGTTAGACATATCTATTAGCATTTTCATAAACATTTAACAATGTATGCATTAACCTTACATAAAAAGGATACTAACACAGTTGCGATAAACCTTAAGGTTTCTCGTTCAACTTCGAAGTCTCCTGCTGTAACGTTAATTTACATTCTAATAAGGAGAATGCACTGACAAAATTCTAAATGTCCATAATACAATGAGTAAACAGTTGCCTAAGTATTCATTATCGTTGAGCCTACCTCTGCGCAATGCAGAGAGTCAGCCTGTGCATCAAAAACTGGTGAGCAGAGAGGCCGCCGGTGCCCCAATTAAACCGAAAGTAAAGGGTTTTGGATAAATCTATTAATATTTCTGCCTATTTGTAAGTATTGTTTGGAAGAATATTGAAGAAATCAATATAATATATCGCTTGATAAGTTAGATATCAAAGCAAACACTCGTTATAGACTGTGGAAAAGCTGGATCTGTGCTCTACGTCTGTGTATCGTCAACTAGTTTCATCGAGATTTCGGCCACAATCGCCGATATTTAAAAAGTAAACATTACAATGCATAGTTTAGACATTCTAATGTTCCGTGCACAACCTTTTTTGTACAAGATACCTGATATCTGTAACATTTGCATCTGGAATCTTCGACATATGCTCTCCATCCATTGTTATTAGCAAAGAATAGCCGTTGCCGAAGCAAAGAAACAGCCGATATAGCGAATCTCGCAAAGAAACAGCCGATAAGGATAGGCACCGTGGGCAATGTGTTATGAACTTTTAGCGTTGTGGAACCAAAACTCTTCAATTCCGTATTTCTATGACTGAGGTATAGGCAACAGCTGTGGATGCAGTAAAGAGTTTGTAGCCGTAGATGCGAATTGGCCCCGGTCAAATTTGAAGATAAGATTAAGAGGTAAGTGGGCAAACTTTAAGCTTCATGGCACTTTTAAATATTTTTAGATGCTATATTTGCAGTTTCACATCTGTAGCTAGGATCCCCAAAAATTGTCTGACATGCTCTTTTTGACCTTGACACTTTCAGTGTGAGGCAGGTGCTTGGAAATGCGAAACTAATACATTGTTGGCTCTGCCTTCAGTTTAACTTGCAATTCTCAAGGGGCATACAAACAAGTGTGAGTAGTGCAAAAACTAGGTGGTTATGGTATATTTTGAGTATGATTTAATGAATCAGTAGGGATTTTACCATGTGTGAGTGGCAAGCATTTATTTTGGTTGTTCGCAATAAGAAAGCTGTGAACTGATGAATGTTTGAAATTTTGCCTCGTCGGCCGACCAGTTTTCACGACCAGAATTTGAAAGTTAATGGTGCTTAAAAATCAACTGATATGTTTTGAATATAATTTTGCTTTGTTTTCATAAACTGTAAGTCATTGTGATGTCAGTTATGTGCCCTTTCTGTTTCAGGTATGTGCTAGTAGGGAGCAAGTGGACTTGTCGTGCCGGCTGTGATTCTCTGGTTTGCGATATATCAGAATAACCGTTTTCTGCCGCCTGTGCAGCCGACATTTTGAAAGTTTTATTTACTTGATGGAAACAAGGTTTTACAGTATTTTTAAGAAGATTATAATTGGGAATAATAAATATTGTTTGATTTACATCATTGGAGGTAAAAATAGCTTTTTCTTACCTGTTTTCTGATCTTTTTTGATGATCTGTCAATTTTGACATTTCAGCGGGAGTATAACGGGAACTAGTCATTTCGTAACCTTACCATTTTGTAACCGACAATTTTGGTCGATTCGTAACCATTGTCTTGGTCATATCGTAACCGTTCAAAAATCCTTTGGTCAGTTCGTAACCGCTATAATAAAGCTATTTAAGTTTTAAGTTTGAAAAATATTAGATTTGTTCAAATTATTTTATTGTTTAAGTTTCAAGTTTGACTTTAACGATTTTGTATTTTTATGATATTATATTTATAAATTACCACCTGTGTGTAACGTGATCGTAACCCTGGCACTGAATCAGTTTTGTTGTGTTCCCACTTAGTACAGGAGGTGTGACATTCCTGAAATACTTGTCAAAGTCCTGACAATTAATGGCTCATTATCGATTCTCAAATGAGCGATCTCAATTTATAACACATTCCACAGTGTTGTATTTCAAAACACTGTGTGTAAATTCCATGAATATTGAGAGAAATCCAATTCATTTTTATAACTTTATTTCAAATGCATATCACAAGCAAACATAATAAACAAATTCAATCCCCATTTCACAAATAAATGTAACAGACAGTTTGAAACGATAAATAAATGTAACTGACAGTTTGAAACGATAAATTGAATTAATCTACAGTAATCATAAGTTTAATACATTAATGCTTTTCTTACCGGAAAAATTTATTTTATGAAATATTTACATATATACAAGACGTGTATTTAGATATACATATATATAAAAACATACCATCTAGCACATATAAGATATAATACAATATACACAATATTAACAAGCATAAATAATAGCACATTTTATTTAGTCAAATTAATAACATAAATGATAGCACATGCACCATTTTCAGTCGTCAACAATCTAGTCTACATTTTTAGCTCACCTGAGCACGAAGTGCTCAAGGTGAGCTTTTGTGATCGCCTGATGTCCGTCGTCCGTCCGTCCGTGCGTGCGTGCGTCGTCAACTTTTTCTTCAAACGACTTCTTCTCCTGAACTCCTTGGCCAATCTTGCTGAAACTTGGCAGGAATGTTACCTGCATGAAGCTTTACCAAAATTGTTCAAATGGTTCCAGTCCATTGCCTATCTAGGTCACAGAGGTTAAAAATAGATTTTGAACATGAAATTTTAAAAAATCTTCTTCTCTGAAACCGTAAGGCCTAGAACTTTGATATTTGCTGTGTAGCATCACCTAGTGGTCCTCTACCAAGATTGTTAGGTATAAAATACGCAATGGAAAAATGGACCGCAATGGAAACAAAATACGCAATGAAAATTAAAAAAGTATTTTTTGTAAATATTTTTGTTTTATATGAATAAATAACACTGATTGAATATTTTATAATCAAGAACATTATATTTTTAATATTAGCTAGGTGTCCGGGTTTTCCATTCGTCAATATTATTGAAATACCTACTTTAAACGCTGCGCAATGGAAATTCACGTGCGCGCAATGGAAATGTACATCTAGGATATTTTGCTTTTTTTATTGTATTAGTTTGTAATTGCTCAGTAAAATTTATTTAGTTAAGAAATGAAACTGTAATCGAACATGAAACGAAATACATTTATTAGATTGACGGTTTTCGAATATCGCCAAATGGAAGGTAACATGTACGAAATGGAAATGTAAAACTTATTTCTTCACTATTTTGAATGCATGTAGGATTAATCACACGTTCTAGTTATAATATAAATAAAGGAGTACCTTTATAAATTGAATAAATTTTCATAAAAATCACATTCAATTTTGAGGCTTATTTGAAGACCGCGGTTGTGTAGATATTTCGTGCGCAATGGAAATTTTCATGTACGCAATGGAAAATGATAATCACGATCTTCAACTAACTTTGTGTTCGCAAATGCAAATGATCACATGCATAAGCTTCAGGGCGTTAGTCTTATAAATAATCAAAGAAATTATTCGTACAATTATTACTTATAACTGGAATAAAAATATGTTTCAAGACTACGCAATGGAAATGCACATGTACGCAATGAAAAAGAAATCCACAGGAATTTCCATTGCGCAAGAATTATTAAGGTACCGTATAGCGGGTAATTTCTGCGGGTGCCAAATTTCTGCGTTTCTGCGGTCTTTGGATGAAATCGCAGAAATATGTCCAGCAGAAAAAAAACCAGCAGAAATTTAAATCGCAAAATATTATCTCATTTTATCATATAGGCATAGTATAAACGCGACATTTGCTCAAACATTTCTCAAACATTCAAATCAGTTGAATAGTTGTTTTAGAGTTGTTATTTATTGGATAGATAATATCTTTTTGTTATTTTTTGATAAAAATAAATTGAGTAACAGGTATTACCCATGAATAAAATATCTGTGAAAAACAAATAGTATGTGTACATATATCACAGTCGTGTTATTCTTACGACACCTTACCCAATATGAACCGCAGAAATTTATCCTTCATGGGAACCGAAAACGCAGAAATCTAAAACCTGGACACTTGGTTTAAATAAAAAATAATATGTTTGGTTGTTATAATATTCAATCTTTGTTATAAATTCTTATAAAAACAGATATTTACACAAAATAAATATTTTTTATTTCAATTGCGTACACGTGAATTTCCATTGCGCACGATTTTTGAGGATTATTTCATATATACTGGAAAACTGAGCACTAAGACATTATTAAAAAAATATTTCATGTTAATGACCGATGAAATATTATTAAAACATCATTTACAAGTCAATTTTCATTCAAATATTAGAGAATAGCAATAAAATCACGATCTTCATTTCCATTGCGTCCACAGAAATTTCCACTGCGCAAGAATTATTAAGGTATTTCATTAATATTTACGAATCTGAAACCTGGACACTTGGTTTAAATTAAAAATAAAATGTTTTTGGTTGATATAATATTCAATCTTTGTTATAAATTCTAATAAAAACATATATTTACACAAAATAAATATTTTCTATTTCCATTGCGTATTTTGTTTCCATTGCGGTCCATTTTTCCATTGCGTATTTTATACCTACCGGTTCAAATTATAGCCCTGGGGTCAAAATTGACCCCGCCCCATGGGTCACTTGATTTTACATAGACTTATATAAGAAAAACTATAAAAATCTTCTTGTCTAAAACCACAAGGCCTAGAGCTTAGATATTTGGCATTTAGCATCCTCTAGTGGAACTCTACAAAGTTTGTTCAAATTATTTCCCAGTGGTCAAAATTGGCCCCGCCTCAGGGGTCACTTCATTTTGCATAGACTTATATAGGAAAAACTTTAAAAATCTTCTTGTCTGAAACCACAAGGCCTAGAGCTTAGATATTTGGCATTTAGCACCCTAGATAGATTTATAGATAGATTTATTTCGGCATAGGAAACATACAATGGTTTACATAATTTTTTACACATGTGAACAATAAAAATAAATATTACCAACAAAAAACAATCATATAAAATGTTTAGAAGCAGAGATAACCATGGAATGCTTCAAATACCAAGGATAACGCAATAAAGTGCAAGCACTTATTTCCATTGCGGTCCTTTGTATTGGTTGCATGACCCAGAGAGGCAAACTAGTAAGAAGTTAAATAATAATAAATAAGTATCACATTGTTATTATCAAACTATCACAGTGGGTATTGTTAACAATATAAAGTAAAACGATAATCTACTTTGTAAATTTAAAAACTTTCTGTCACAGCAGAATTCGCCTACGCCGAAATAGATAAGTAAAACAAAAAATAAGTTCATAAATATGCGTGCTAAAAAGTTAAAATAATTATTATAAGTTTTTCATTAAGAAATCTTTAATGGAGACTTTAAAATTGTTAAGATGCTTTATTGTTGTTAAAAATGAGGGTAAACTGTTCCAAAGTTTGGACGCTAAAAAACAAAATGATTTTGAGCCGGAGCCTTTTACCTTAGGGAGACCATATCCACCTTTATTGCTGAACCTGGTATTGTGGCTATGAACAGAGTCTTGAGATACAAAAAATTCACCCATGTAACTAGGAGCCAAATTGTTCCTAACCTTAAAAACATGACATAACATCAAATGATGAACCCTTTTCTCAACAGGTAACCAAGAAAGATGATTAAAATGTTCTTTACGAATGCTGGCTCGGGCATCCAGATTAAGTACAAATCTTATCATTTTATTCTGAGTGGTTTGTAGCTTGTTTTTAAAATTGTGGGATAAACCATTATACCATACTGAGCAGGCATAATCAAAGTGACATTGTACCAAAGACATAATAAGCAGCTTTTTCGTAAATTCTGTAAGAAACTCTTTTTTGCGGTAAAGGAATTTAAGACGTGAATTTGCTTTCTTAAGAACAGCATCGGCCATAACGGCAAATGATAAATGCTGATCTAGAGTAACCCCAAGATATTTAACTGACTTTGTAGGTTGAATGGAGGTGCCGTTACAATTAATGTCAAGAACGGACTTAGACTTAAGTTTGTGCTTTGACCCGAAAACAATGGACTCGGTTTTACCGAGATGTAATGATAACTTATTGTCAATAAGCCACTGACTAACTAAGTGCAAATCTTCAGTCAGAGCTTGTTCCACTCTGGACAAACATTTGTGAGACACCAAAATAGCTGAATCATCAGCGTAAAGTAGCAATTTGTTTTTTATCACTGCTGACATATCATTAACGTAAATCAGAAAAAGCAGTGGCCCAAGAATAGAGCCTTGTGGCACACCACAGGTTACAGTGGCTGTAGATGAAAAAGTACCAGATATATCAACGAGTTGCTGTCTATCTGAAAGATATGAGCTGAACCACCTAACAATGTTCTTACCCAGGCCAGAGGCTGACAGCTTCATGATAAGGATTGAGTGATCCACTGTATCAAAGGCCTTCTGTAAATCCAGTAGCAGCATACCTACATAGTTACCTTGGTCAGTTTCTTTTCTAATAAAATCTGTCAGGTAAATAAGACAGGTGTCAGTGGAAAATCCACCTCTAAAGCCAGATTGAAATTTATACAACAGATCTTTATCCTTGAAATAAGATTCAACCTGATCATAGACCACCTTTTCAAGAACTTTAGACACTATGTTTAAAATTGAGACTGGTCTGTAGTTACCAACTGATAATTTATCATTCTTTTTAAAAAGGGGGACAACTCTAGCAGACTTGAGTTCATCTGGAACAATACCTTGAATAAGTGAAAGATTGATAATGTGTGTTATAGGACCAACAATAATAGGTGACCCATCCTTTAGGAAACGAGAGGAAATGCCATCTAGTCCAGTCGCTTTGTTTAAACCTAGAGACTGTAAATATTTTAATACTTTGGTTTCACTTACCAAATTAAATGAAAAACTGTTAGGAATAACACCTTTACTTGAGTAAAAACTGCTCACAAAATTACAACCAAACTTTTGTATACATTTAGGAAGCTTTTCTACTAATTTACAGGCTACAGTAGTATAAAAACTGTTAAAAGTCTCAGCAATCAGTTTCTTTTCAAAACAAATATTGTCATTTATCTTTAAACAAATGTTTGAACTTGAGTCTGTAGATGCTTTTTTAGAAGGTAAACCAAGGCTTTTGAGAGTTTTCCATAAAGCTTTAGAGTCAGTTTTATTTTGCTCAATGCTATTGGTAAAAAATTCTTTCTTGGCTTTATGCACTAACTGCTGTACATGGTTTCTTAAAGACTTAAAAGTTTCAAAATTGTCCTGACATTTATCATGTTTATATTTATGAAATGCTTTATCTCTTTCTGCTATAGCCTGGAGAATGTCAGAATCCATCCAAGGTTGGGACCTTTGCTTGATTCTTATTTGCTTTACAGGTGCAATACTGTCTAAAACTGATAAAAATAATTGCTTAAAACAAACCCATGCATTGTTTACATTATCACTTAGAGTAACTGGAGTCCAATCAATACATAGGAGCCTGGCTTGAAAATTTTCTTTGTTGTAATTCTTAGCAGACCTTAGAGTAACAGTATTGTGAGAACCAAAAAAACATTTTGTTAGTTTTCTAGTACAATAAACCATACTATGATCACTAAAAGTTGTGTGAATAACACCAGACTGAGATATTTTATCACTATCTGAAACAAGGATAAGGTCTATAGCTGTAGAGCTGGTTGAACATATTCTAGTTGGCTCTTTTATCACTTGTGTAAGATTAAACATGTTTATAAATGAATTAAGACACTGTAAAAGAGGGTAAGATTTGGAACATAAAACATCAGTGTTCATGTCACCTAGTAAAATAGTTTCATATACCCTCTAGTAGAACTCTACAAAGATTGTTCAAATTATTTCCCTGGGGTCAAAATTGGCTCCGCCCCAGGGGTCAGTTCATTTGACATAGACATATATAGGAAAAACTTTAAAAATCTTCTTGTCTGAAACCACAAGGCCTAGAGCTTAGATATTTGGCATTTAGCATCCTCTAGTAGAACTCTACAAAGTTTGTTCAAATTATTTCCCTGGGATCAAAATTGGCTCCGCCCCAGGGGTCACTTCATTTTGCATAGACTTATATAGGAAAAACTTTAAAAATCTTCTTGTCTGAAACCACAAGGCCTAGAGCTTAGATATTTGGCATTTAGCACCCTCTAGTGGAACTCTACAAAGATTGTTCAAATTATTTCCCTGGGGTCAAAATTGGCCCCACCCCAGGGGTCACTTCATTTTATATAGACTTGTATAGGAAAAACTTTAAAAATCTTCTTGTCTGAATCCACAAGCTGAGAGTACTTTTGTACTCTGGTGAGCGATATAGGGCCATCATGGCCCTCTTGTTATTACTTGGAATAAACTCTTGACAATTTTCGAAGGATCTTCTTGACATCCCTCCTTCGGCGTATTCGACCCACGTTGTGAATATTTTAGCCTCCGTCTGTTAAGTTGTTTTCTTTTGGTGTTTTGTGAGCTTCTTCATGGAGACAAGCTTCACTTGTGTTGAAACAAATTTAGCCTCTCCATGAAGAAGCTCGACCAAGACGTAGAAGGGTGGTGGACTCTGCGCTCGGATGTTGAGACGTCGGTGATACCCTTCACAGTCGTTGTTGGTTCTCAAAGCTTGTCCATAAACAGACCAGTCGCAAGGGGCCCACGTAGCATTTTCTATCCACTGGTCATTAACATATTGGAAAACCTCCATTAGCCGTGCGTTGTTGGCAGCCTTGGCACGTTCACTGTTGAACACCTCTATGATGTGCTCTGCTGGGAGCAGTGGAAGGGCCAGCAGACGTCTCACGATTTTCTGTAGGTCACCCCCAGCGTTGTACTCTGTAGCTAGACCACAAGCCTATAAAACAAGAAAACAAATTTATAACCAGTGACAATATTTAAATACTTGTATTTGGTAATAAAATTGTATTAATTATAATAGATAATTATTTCTAGACATTAATCAGAAGCAACTTTTAATAAGTAAAATAACAAATATGTAAGCTAGTTCATTTGTAAGTTCGTCATAAGAATAGGTAATATTTATTTTCGTTACCTGAATTCTCTTCCAAACGGCCTGCATCTAATGGAAGGCGCACCCAGACACCTTGGAATTCGGGAAAACCGACCGGATGGCTTTCCAAACGGCTACTTCGATGTCCGGTACAAAGGCCTGAACACGTGGCTCCGTAGGCAGAAGGTTCTTCAGTTTCTGAAAAAAAAATGACAGTAGTTATAGTAAAATTTGAATACTTGTAAAAATTCTGTTTAATTTTCAATTAAAAAACGTATTTTTTGGTTCCAAGAATAAATAAATGTTCATTTTCAAATGTTATTAAAAAGAAAATCTTTTCATCAATATTAATTTGCAACAATTGTAAAATATTCAAATAATTAATGTTTTAGCCAGTTTTTGCCATTTGCAATGTTAGTGCCCCCTTAATTGATATTTTATAAAATACTTTATAATTTAATGATTACAAAAAGATCATTTTTATTCATATTTCAAAATCTTAAATTAAAAGGTTACGAATCGACCAGAGGATTTTTAAACGGTTACGATATGACCAAGACAATGGTTACGAATCGACCAAAATTGTCGGTTACGAAATGGTAAGGTTACGAAATGACCATAATCCGAGAATATTTCTTCCTTACTCATCGATCCGTGATCACCCATCGATCCGTGACGTAATTTCATAGACGAATTACACGCTGGGCCGGCGAAAACTTTGATCAGATACTGTAGATATTAATTTGAAACAATATTTTTCAGCAGTATGTGGAATGAAAAGCTACAAAAAGCGTAAAAATAGATAAAAAACATTTATTTGAATTAATTTTATCTTATTATTAAAAAATATATCCAAAAATCCACCATTTTCCACCAAATTTCATCATTTCCTCTCCCATTTTGACACGTCACTGAAAGCTGTGTGTCAACACTGTCTATATCGATCGGATGCTTAGTAATGGACTAAGTATACTGCCAAACAAAAGTTATTTCCCAAGTTTGAAACTTGAGTAAAGACCAATTAAACTGTCATCCATTTTTGTTTTTGTTATGAATTATGAAATGGAAGACTACCTGTAATGAATAAATTTTACGACTGCATAGAGATGGATTGCGAATTGTTAAGATTTATCCATTTTTAATTACTTAAAGTTAAAACATTAGAATCTGGAATTACTCCTCTTACAATTGTTATATTAGCATAAAGGTCACGTTTTTGTAGTTCCAAACCATCAAAAATAGTAAAACAGTACTGTACAGGAGGTATGAACCTGATACCCTGTTATTTTTTTCTTTGCTTTTTCAATACAAGATCAATCTAAATCATGACATTTGCATGGAGTCTAACAGTTGTGACTCAAACTTTCTGTGAGCAGTATCAGGTTAACAAAATGCAAATTTGATGACGTCATCAGCCAGGCAATGAAATGTCACGGATCAATGAACAAGCTTCCAGACGACCTAGAACATTACCCTTGTATGACAAAGGGTAGAATATTTAATTCTATCATACTTTTTCTGAGCTATTTCAGTTAGTAATGTATAGTTATGACATTTACCTACAGTTTTAGGTAAAACTAAATAAGATGAAGACATGTTTCACTGCGCATGCGCTGTTTCCGTAAATAAGAGTTACGGATCACGGAGTTAGCAGGATACGTCAAAACAGCGCGTGATTTTATGCAAATGAGTGGATATGACATCTATGCGCGTGAAATAAAGGAAGTGTTCGAATTTTGGTTGTGATTGAAAAATGGTTGTATCGGGATACTGCATGGATAAAATTTATTTCACAAACTTAAAACATTCTTAGAAACTGTTATGTTTGCCAGCAGGCTCTGGTTTACCGAGCAGCTTACTTAAATAAACAAACCTGATGACAGCCAACTTTGCAGTTTTAATCAGAGTTGCCTCTATATCCTTTCCGCGCCCGACCCTGTTTTCCGGACGGATGTCCGTAACATATTTAAACGTGACAAAATTTTGACTTCCCAAAACCCTACCCTTTTTTACTGGAGGACACCCGAAACGTATTTAAACGTGTGCCTTTTTCACGATTTTTAAACCCATAACGGAAATCTGCGTAAATTTTTTTAATGCCCGTTGATAAATGTATGTTTGAATAAAGCATATACGCTTTTGTCCGTTACCGGTATTTTACCTTTTAATGAAATTCGGAATTTTCAACATGGTAAGAAACCCGATAAATAACTGTAAAACATGATACGGTCTTTCTTCTGTAAAAAAAGGTGGGAAATGCATATCAAGAATAGTGCGTTAAAATCCCGAATTTCAACGCTCTTTAACGTGGGTGAAAAATTCGGTTTATCGCAGGAAGACTGTAACGTAAAATTCCGTAAATTAATTAATCTAATTAACAGTAATTAATTTTTATGCCATTGCAAAAAATGACATTTTTAAGTTATTACTAGGTAGATATAGGATTTTTTTAAAATAATGAATAACTGTTTTGGAGGCACTTTTTTATTTTGACAATGAAAGATGAAAAAACAGCAGCACATGTAATTAGATATTTTTTCTTAAAATTGAACTTTTTAAAATTACTAATTTTCTAATCAGATTATCTAAGTCAAATGTATTCAATTTCTTACTAAATTATATTTGAGAGAAAATATGATATGCGTTCAAAGGACTAATAGTTTTAAAATACTGATCGATGATTCCCTGTTCTTTAAAATAGCCACCAAAGTAAGGACTTTTTTAAAAATGAAAAATAAATCGACGGGTTTCCGACGAAAAAACAGGGTCGGGTTTTGAAAAGCGATTTTTTTATACAGTTAAATACGTTTCGGGCGTCATCTTGTAAAACAGGGTCGGGTTTTGGGAAGTCAAAATGTTGTCACGTTTAAATATGTTATGGTCGTGGAAAGGATGTGTATTTTTTTTCTTGTGACCTCCTTTGACCCACTCAGATTGCAAACAGATGATTTTTACCACTTATATATAATAATTTTTGATTAACCAATATTATTGCCAGCTTTAGACTTTCAACTCAAATACTTAGAAACAACTAGTATTATTAATAAGTTTGCAGTATTTATCAACTGAAATTGTCTGCACACTCCAAAATCAAACCATACAAATAATGCACACACTCGCCTTTTTTTCTGGAAACTTAATATGATTGGTCACCTACCTTCCGCAAATCCCAGGTATTTTCTGTAAATGGATTAAGTATAGAACGTATGCCATCAAAGTAAACTAATTAAACTTCATGTGAAGCTTCACTGTTATCAGCTTATTCAGCCCTTGATTTTTTTGTTCATATTTTAAGTATATTATATGCGCTCGAAACAGAAGATATCTGGCGGAGACGGAATCCAAACAAAAAAGAATACGCCTTTACTCGAAATGAATATAAATCAAGAATCGATTTTTTTCTTACTTTAAAAGAAATTAATGATGAAATATGCAATGCAAGTATTCCAAATTTTTTATTTTCGGATCACAATTTGATAATATATTAAAGTTAGCATCTCTGATGTAGAAAGGGGTCGCGGGCTATGGAAATTAAACGTCAGTATTTTACAGGAAACATCTTACATAGAAATAATAGAAAATTTTCGGAGATCATGGAGATTAAGAAAGTGTGAATTTACATCCAAGCGAGAATGGTGGGATATGTCAAAACATGTAATAAAGATGCTTTCGATTGATTTCTGCTCGAAAAAATCCCAGATTATTAAATTAGAAGACAGATTAAACTCTCTGAAACGTTCAATTGAAGATAAAGAAACATCCGAAGAAATAATTTTTTAACAAACGAAATCAGTAATTACTACGAGAAACAAGCAAACACGGCGAAAATCAGATCTAAAGCAAAAGATATTGAAGAAAACGAAAAACCAACGGCTTATTTTTTCAATTTAGAAAAATCCAGAGGTAAACAAAAACTTTGGTCAAAAATTCGTTGCGATTCTGGAGAGCTTAAATTTGGAATTGATAATATTTTAGAAGGACAATGTAAATTCTATAAAAACTTATTTAAGTCAGAGGGTATTATCGTAGAAAGTGCAAACAAACTTCTGGCCTGTACCGACGCAAAACTTAACGAAGAATTTGCAAGGAAACTGAAATCTTCTATTTCAATGGAAGAGTTAGGTAATGCTGTTTTTGATTTTAAGAAACATAAATCACCGGGTTTTGACGGCATTCCTGCTTAATTTTGTCAATATTTTTGGTATCTCCTCAAGTTTGATTTTCTGGAAGTGGTAGAAGAAATTTTATTAGTAGGCCCCTTGACTGACTCACAATACAAAGGAGTCCTCTCCTTAATATATAAAAATGGCAAACGAGAATGCCTAAAAAATTGGAGGCCCATCACATTGTAAAATGTTGACTACAAAATAATTGCTAAATGTTTGGCCAATCGCCTGAAACCAATTTTACCTGAAATTATATTCAACGACCAAAAAGGTTATGTCGACGATCGAATTATAAATGAAGCTAATCGTTTTATTCAAGACGTTATCAGTTACAGTGATATAGAACATCATGAAGGTTATAACCATTATATTTCTCGATCAAACCAAAGCCTTTGACCGCTGCGAATGGCAGTGGATTGATCTCTGTCTTTAACATTTCGGTTTTGGTGGTAAATTTTGTTCATGGGTGAATATGCTTCTTAAGTTTTCTAAAACAGCAATCACTACTAATGGCTATATATCAGATTTTTTCTCAATTTCGCGTTCAATAAAACAAGGATGTCCTATTGCTCCTCTCCTTTACATCATTCAAGCCGAGCCAATGGCCTGCAAGATAAGAAGTAATCAAAATATAGTAGGCATTCAATTACCAATAATCGATGGTAGATCGGCACAAGCAAAAATAAATCAATACGTTGACGATACGCAACTCTTCGCTAAAAACGAGTTATGTCTGCCATATATTTTTGACGATTTATCTATTTATGAAAAAGCATCAGGAGCCAAAATGAACAAAGAGAAAACAAAAGGCCTATTCATTGGATCTCTAAAAAATGTAAACCCAAAATTTAAGGATATTAGCTGGACAAAAAATTATGTGAAAACCCTATGTATATGTCACGGATATAACATAGATGATGACAATCTTTGGCGCAATAAAATAATTAAAATTAAATCGTGTCTTCAAGTCTGGAAATCTAGAAATCTATCAATAAATGGTAAAGTGTTAATAATTAAAACTTTCGTGCATTCAGTAATCAACTTTGAAATAGAAACACGCGGCTTTCCCGATAAATATTGCAAAGAAATTGACAAAATAATATCAAATTTTATATGGGAAGGAAAACGTGCATTAATATCGGCAGTTAACTTAAAGCGACCAAAATATTCAGGATGTTTAAACTAGGGATGTCAACGAATATCCGAATATCCGGATTTCCGGATACTAAGTCAGTATCCGGATACTAATTTCGTATCAGAATATTCGTAAAATTAAGTAAAAAATCATGTTAAACAGAAAAAATCGTCAATTATTGCTTCTATAAACCTGTTCAGATGTCATAATCAGATAATTTGAAACAGTATATTGATTGTCATAAAACTGCCACAACAAGTAACGCGGCGTTTGTTTAACAGATTAGAGGTGCGAAAATTGCATCCTCGCTGCAATCATCCAGGTGGTCAGGACCATTGTTTGCCAATTATAATAATCCGCAAGTTCTATTGGTTATGTGATTATCTGCCAATTAGCGCTGTCAATTATTGTCAATAAAGTTTTCCAAAGTCCCCGTAATACTGTCACGTACCAGACTTCCCGAAAGTTGAAAAAAAGTGTCAGACATTTGGTCAGACAAGATGTGAAAATCTGTCTGACCGAAGCAAATTCTGTCAGACCGAAACATGTTAAAAAGGTATACGCAAGTATGAGGTGTTCAAATTTTTGTCTGACATTCGGTCTTATAACATCGGAAATCATGGCAGACCAGCCAAAATTTTACCAGACAAGTCCTTCGGTCTGGCAACTTTCGGGAAGTCTGAAGTTTGTTATTTTGCAGATATAATATTTGATGTAATTTTGATCAAATAAAGTTGATAACGGCAAAGGAAATAATAATGATTAAATTATGAAATAGTGTGCATTTGTTGTTCATTTTTAGCTCACCTGTCACGTAGTGACAGGGTGAGCTTTTGTGAGGGGGGTTCGTCCGTCGTCCGTCCGTCCGTCCACAATTGTTGTCCGCACTCTAGCGGATGGAATTTTGGTCTAATCTTCTTCAAACTTGGTCAGAATGTTTATCTCAATGATATCTAGGTCAAGTTTGAAACTGGGTCATGTGACCTTGAAATCTAGGTCACTGGGTCAAATTGTAGAAAAAGCTTGTCCGCACTCTAGCAGCCTTAATTATGGTGCGATCTTCTTTAAACTTGAACAGAATGTTTATCTTAATGATATCTAGGTCAAGTTCATAACTGGGTCATGTGACACTTAAAACTAGGTCACTAGGTCAAATTAAAGAAAAAGATTGTCCGCACTCTAGTGGTCATAATTTTGGTCCGATCTTCTTCAAACTTGGTCAGAATGTTAATCCCAATGATATCTAGGTCAAGTTCGAAACTGGGTCATGTGACCTTGAAATCTAGGTCACTAGGTCAAATTATAGAAAAAGCTTGTCCGCACTCTAGTGTTCGTAATTTTGGTCAGATCTTCTTCAAACTTGGTCAGGATGTTTATCCCAATAATATCTAGGTCATGTTCGAAACTGGGTCATGTAACCTTGAAATTTAGGTCACTAGGTCAAATTATAGAAAAAGCTTGTCCGCACTCTTGCGGTCTTAATTTTGATGCAATCTTCTTCAAACTTGGTCAGAATGTTTATCTCAATGATATCTAGGTCAAGTTCGAAACCGGGTCATATGACCTTGAAATATAGGTCACCGGGTCAAATTGTAGAAAAAGCTTGTCCACACTCTAGCAGTCATAATTATAGTGCAATCTTCTTTAAACTTGAACAGAATGTTTATCTTAATGATATCTAGGTCAAGTTCGTAACTGGGTCATGTGACATTGAAATCTAGGTCACTAGGTCTAATTAAAGAAAAAGCTTGTCTGCACTCTAGCGGTTGTAATTTTGGTATGTTCTTCTTTAAACTTGGTCAGAATGTTTATCCCAATGATATCTAGGTCTAGTTCGAAACTGGGTCATGTGACCTTGAAATCTAGGTCACTAGGTCAAATTATAGAAAAAGCTTGTCCGCACTCTAGTGGTCGTAATTTTGGTCCGATCTTCTTCAAACTTGGTCAGAATGTTTATCCCAATGATATCTAGGTCAAGTTTGAAACTGGGTCATGTGACCTTGAAATCTAGGTCACTAGGTCAAATTATAGAAAAAGCTTGTCCGCACTCTAGTGATCGTTATTTTGGTCAGATCTTCTTTAAACTTGGTCAGAATGTTTATCCCAATAATATCTAGGTCATGTTCGAAACTGGGTCATGTAGCCTTGAAATTTAGGTCACTAGGTCAAATTATAGAAAAAGCTTGTCCGCACTAGCGGTCTAAATTTTGATGTGATCTTCTTCAAACTTGGTCAGAATGTTTATCTCAATGATATCTAAGTCAAGTTCGAAACTGGGTCATGTGACCTTGAAATCTAGTTCACTAGGTCAAATTTTAGAAAAAGCTTGTCCGCACTCTAGTGGTCTTAATTTTTGTCCGAACCATTGAACAGATGTTAGCAGGTGAGCGACCCAGGGTCCCATGGACCCTCTTGTTAATTTGTGTAATTTGGTTAATACATGTATAGTCTCTGGATCGTACCAGATAAATCTTAATGTCACAGCAAAGATCAAAATCCTATCTAGATGTGCGAACCGTACAAAATATTATTAATTAAAAGTACGACTGTTTGCAGAAAATCTGATAGACAGAAAAAAAAACTTGAAAATTTAATGCAACAGTTGTATGCATTAGAAGAAAAACGAGTTTAATAATTTAATTGCATAAACAGAAATCAGCAAGAGTTCACACATTTTTCGTCGCGAATTACCATCGCCCTGGTCAAATCGCGTGAACATTTTTCAAGAGTTAAAAATTAAATCAAGAAGACTATCGATCAATCGTAACAAAGTGCTTATTATCTGCGGCGACACTTGGCGGAAACAAACACTCATCTAAATTAATTATTCCTTCAAGAATCTTTAGACATGTTTTTGTAGATCCGAAGTTAAATTCTATGCGTCGAAAAAGGTGGGAATATTGACGTCATCACGTAAAAGACAAAGTCGCCGATCTATACGATTATCCGGATAGTATTCGGATAGTATATACGGATATCCGGATACCGAAAAAGGTATCCGTTGACATCCCTAGTTTAAACCTTTTCTCAGTCTCGGATATAGTATCAGCAAATATGATCAAAATGGTGTACAAACTCATTCATTCAGAGGTAAAAATTGGAATATCATTGGTAAACGTTATTTTAAAACTGTCGATTCGCTGTTTATCCTGGTGTGTCCTAGTTTCGTGACCCATAACACCGTTTTTTGCGCATGCGCGTGACGTCATTGATTTCCGTATGCAAAAATATAATTTAATTGACAAATCAACTTAAGCTTGAAATAATACTGCAATAATAAGTATAATTTTTACCAAAATAAACAAAAAATAAATACCTTGTTTGACATGTACATCACACCTCTGGATCAGCTGGACGCTTTCTCCTGGTTTCGTGACAACATTTTTATTAATAATGTCAAGGTTATCATGTCAATACACAATTTTTACAGGCCAGTTCATACACTGTGTCCAAATAGTAACTTACAGGTACAGTCAAAGTTCTTTAAAATATTTTTATTGTGTCTTTCTGTATTAAAAAGAAATCAGGTGTCAGTTAATTATGGGAAGGAAATAATTATAATTCACATATGGAAAAAAGTAACTGCTTCAACAAGGTAAAGTTTTAATTTAACATATTAACAATGTGTTTTTTCTTCATGTGGTTAATTAAATTTTTAATTTTGTTTGCAGTGGGGGCATAGAAACTGAGCGTGCCTTCTTACAACATGCTCTGTGGTACAATATGTGAGATGCACCCAATGACCACATGAATCACAACTGGCCCATCCTATTATCTTGATGTAGTCATGAACTCTCGGTGGTGTCGACTTCCCACACACACAGCATGTCTCATCATCATCATTATCTGATAGTGAACTATCAGAGTCACTGTCAACAGGAATACCTGATCCAGCAATGTTCTTCTGTAATCCACTGGTGGAGGGTTTTGGGCTCATTGGTGCGGTGTAGATCTTTGAAGACTTCGCTTTTTTGGTAGATTTCTTTGGACTGGAATCTTTTTTCTTTTGCTCAATGTAATTTGTCATGTCCGAGAAAAAGTTATCGTCAGTTATTGCCTTTCCACTTGCATTTGGCTTTTCAGTAGCACGTAGCTTCTTCTTACATGAACATTGGCAGCCAGTATTTTCCTGCTCTACCATTTTCACAATCTGTTCCTCTTTCTCATTCAAGAATTTCTCCACAGCTTCTGGTCCAGCTTTGATCATTTTGACCTTTTTTACAGGCTCCTTTTCACGAAAACTTTCACAAGGCAGCAGCTGCTCAGGTTGTATAACTTCTATATTCAACGGGTAGATGCCTGTTTTGCGGAAACCGGACTGAATGTTGGCAGGAGTTAACGCTTTCAAGTAGGCTCTACAAGCAAGTGCACAAATGTTATATTTGGTAATGTTCTGTCCCATATGTCTGGACAAGAACTGTGCACACTCACTATAGTAATGTTTCTTGAAAGGCCCAAAAATAGCCACATCAAGAGGCTGCAGGAGATGTGAACTGTGAGCAGGCAGCACAAACAAAATGATGCCATGTTCTCTTGCCCATTTGATTGTTTCTGGAGTTTTGTGTGATGAATGGCCATCATATATCAACAGTATGGGCTGGTTACTAGCGGCAGAGGGTCTGACAAATGGCAGAAAGTGATGTTCCAGGTAATACCTGAATATCTCGCCGTTGGACCAGCCAGTTTCCGACATAGTGCCATCTGCACCTGTACAGGCCCCTTTCATAAGATCAGGATTCCAGCGCTTTCCCTTAAATAAAAAGAAGGGAGGAATTGAGTTGCCCAAAGCATTGGCACATCCAATAACAGTGGTAGTTCTGGATTTAGGGGAGGTAATGGCTTGTGGCTTGTTATTTGGATCAGCAATAACATTGGATGGTTTATGTTCTGGTTGTATGCCAGTTTCATCTAAGTTAAATATATGCTGGGGTTTGCTAATCAATGCATTTTCCTCCATGACTGCTTTCAAATTTCTGAAATAGGTTTCTATTACCTCAGGCGTTGAGCTTTTTGCCCTTGATGTTTCTAACTGCCTAGGTTTTAATGAAGCAATATCATTTTTCCAGCGCTTTAAAAAAGCATAGAGCCACTTATTGCTCATTGGGGTATTTTTAGCCTTTTTCCCAAGTTCGTAGGCCATTTCTCCTGCTAATCTTTGGGTAAAAACATTGGTTAACCCATACCCTAGGTCTGCCCTCGCCTGCAAATGTTCTACAAGCTTTCTCTCCTCCTCTCTACTAAACAATGTTTCATTTCCATAATTAATTGGGTCGATTTTCCCTTTGACTCTATCCCTCAATGTTTGCTGAGGTACGCCATACATCCTTGCTGCCTTTTTGACAGCAACACCCTTATCCTTAACAAGTTTGTATGCTTGTAATAAGGACTCA